>JACEII010000025.1:8980139-9042011 GCA_014332785.1 Antheraea mylitta | reverse complement strand
GTAGTTTTTTCGTAACATTATTTTATTACCTGTGACTAATAAAACATCTAAATGTGTGAAGTTCATTTACCTATCTACTTTTCTCTCGTACTTAAGTCGCGTCGTCATTGAAATTACAATAACTGGATAGTTTTTGGCGGGATTTTAGTCTGTCATGTAGTGGTTTTATATTTTATTCATAATCTTGTGTTATTGGACTCTATATTTTGTCAATTTGGTGGTGTTTTATGTAATATAGTTAGTTTATTGTGCATAAGTGAAGTGAATGGAAAATAATACCACGGAGCATGAAATTCTGAGATGCCACAAAAACTCCCAGGAAGATTCTAACAAGGGATCCATCATCTTGTTAGAATATTGACTCACACGAAGCTTAATATTGAAGTGACCGCACGACGCTTGTAATATTATTGACTACGCGACAATGGCAGTAATAACCAGAAAGATTGATTGCCAAAAATAAAGTTAAAAAAAAATTACAATAACTTTTGATAGAGTGAACCGATTTTATTGAAACTAAGAGATACTCGGGGATGTGGTTTATGATTGTTTGATGAGGTTTTCTCATGAAAACAGATAGACAGACATTTCCAAAAATGTTTGAATTTTTTTTCATTACGTAAATTTCCTGGCTCGGAAAGTACACATTAGATTTACATTCTTATTATACGTGTAAATATAGATGGAAGTCAAATTAGTACGCGCGACTTTATATGAAAGAGTTTTGTAATATTCTATGTACTTATGTGGATTAATTAGACTGTCTTTTAGTTTTTAAATTTATAACTTCACAATGAGTACTTAGGAGCCATAAAATACGTCAATCAATATCTTCTCCCGCCGCCTCCTTGTGTGACAGTGCGGGGAAACCGTTTCAGGGCTTTGCCTTTTTCGGTGGCTATTGCTTCGACGCTCGATCTATTTCGAGCACGTCGGTTTTCAAAATACGTCAAACAAAGTTTTACCTTTTTATACCAGGCTCCCCCTGACTTTAGTCACGCTATATCACATTTTTTGCGACCTCCTTGCGACCAATCACGAGATAATTATATTGTTAATTATGATTATAATATACTATTACAATAATTATGTAATAATTACTCCGGCACACAGAAAAAAAAACAGTGTTTTTTACATTTCACGCTACCTACCTACCGACTTGCATTTCGACCCATTGAAACCGAAGCTGGAGTCAGTTTGGACTTTACATTTTCCAAATCTCGGATAAATTGCAATAAACTATAAAAAAGTTTGTACTGTAACTGTAAGAGAGTTTTTTTAATTCTTTTGTTATTAAAATTGCTTATGGTCCAAATAAACTTTAGATTCGGATTCATTGGATTGATATACACCAAAATCATCATACCTTGGTGTTCCACAAGTTCATTTTCATAAGCAAAACAGCCAATTTTGACACATTTTTTACGGTGTTTTTAGTTTAATGGAGATTTTGAAGGTGTAGGGTCCAGAGTAACTTCAGTTCAGATTCATTGGGTCGAAATACATGTGTATAAATAAGTAGGTGTCGTCAAATATACAAGCCACTTATTTCATGTTCACGCATTATTACTAAACCATTATCGATACCTCTCCATAGATACCGCTTTCACAGGGTCATTTAAATATGCTGCCACTGGTTGTTGAAACAGCATCCCATCACCATATCGTTCCAACAAAAGTAAACTTAGCTTTAAACTCTCATATAAGCACTACCTATTGCAACTTCAAACTCAGTAATTAAAGTGACGTATAATGTACTAATGCAGTTTTATTGAACGCTCATTTTGTTGGTGTGTATTTTTGTTTTTTCTAAAATTATATCTCTTTTATTTAGTCTCAGATTTGTAGCCATACTTCTTTAGTGTCATTATCCGTGACGTGTTATGTGTTTGTGTTATATTTTTTGATCCTTTTTAATGTTATGTGTGTTTGTGATATTTTTTTTGTTCGTTTTAAATTTTATATTAACATTAATAAGACCGACTGAACGTCCGTTTATCATCACATAGGCTCCCATCGAAAATCAGCGCTGCAGTACTACTGTATTCCACATTTTTGCTGAATGAGTTCGCCAATTGTTGGACATTTATTTTTAATTTTTAAATTTATCGTTTTCTGTTTAACTAAATTGTGTAATTTAATTCTATTGTATGTTTGTTCTAACAATAAAGTATTTCTTTGTTTCTTTCTTTTTAGTGAGCCGGTGTTATTATTATAAAAATATTAAAACATTTAGATATGATGAATGTAAATTTTTCAACAGCTGGAAAGATAAAATGAGAACCGATAAGCAACAAATAATTTAATAAATTTTAATTTATACAATCACTTCTTCTGAAATTATTATTACCTTTCACTTCTATAATTGATAACAAAATTAACAATTATAAAGTTTTCGAATTAAACAACCCCTTATCACTAGATTATCACAAACATCCAACGTAATTTAGGCATAATTACATCCCAAATCTGAGTTTATTGTTTGAAACGATATCATTTCGGGGATTACAGAGGCCTGTTGGCGCACAGGGATTTCAATTTGCAGACTATAATGGACTAAATAATTCGTAAGCCAAAAACCGAAGGTTCGACCGACGCGACGCGACGTTGCCAAAGGGGACGAGATAGACAAACTAAATCGATTGTATACATCACGTTAATGACATTTAGAAATTAAATAATGCTTGTGATATTTTAAACAGAGTCAACGTTAAATAATGGAAACCGTTTCATGGAAGAACGTGATTTTCAATGAATCTATTACTTATTTATCATAAAAAATAATGTATTTTGATTGAATTTCATATATTTATGATTTCTTATGGGACCTTTACCAACAGTAAAGACTAACTGTTTGATTATTATTAAGAATATATATGATTTTGATTATTTTTACGCACGGAAATATATATTTGTCATATTTTATGAAGGTTTTATTAGATCTAAAATACCGTATTACACATTTTTAAATATTAGAAAATTATTAAAATAAATGCAAATAATATAGAAAAAAGGATGAATTTGGAGTACTGAAACTATCACAAGTCACTTGTAATATTTATTATCTACTTGACAATGGGGGTAATAAACTGGAAGATTGATTGCCAAAAATAAAGTAAAAAAAATGGTTGTCTGTAAAGTCGGTTTACGGACGATAATTTAATTAACACGATAACGAAAACATTGATGAAAAACTGCATCATTTTATGAATTGAATTATTTAATAACCAATGAACAAATGTATGAGATTATATTTCTTATCAAATTCTCAAAATAAAAGATTTAATTTGTTTTTTTTGCTGCAATTGTTGTTGTAATAAACAATGGAAGCCCCATTAACTTTTCACTTAATTTTATAGACAGTTGATAAAATAGTTCGCGTGTAGGTTGTGTGCTGTCGCTATCTCTCTTCTACTTTGATGCATCGGCCCATAGAGTGAAAGAGAGCTAGATGCCATCACAAGGCGAATGCTCAGGCCGATTGCACCTCGTTATTGCTTGTTCCGTGCTCTCGCTAGAACGCTCGACTCTAGCGGAACGTGAAAATGAGTCATTATTTTTCGTGCATGCAGCCGGTGTTAAACGATTTAGACGTTATCATATCAAAAAAAAAAAAAACAAAACTCACCAGTGTAATTTTATAGAAGGGCAGTAAGTAATAAATCTTTTAACAACTCATCGTAACGGACTTACGAGTGCTTATCCAAATTATTTAACAGACTAATAATACTTGAAAGAGACAGACATCGTCTGAATCTCAATGAACTTCGATTACCATTCGATAAATAGGACGGTCCGGATCGACGATTCGTTTCACAGGAAATTAACTCCGAATAAAGGAAGCTTGACTTGACAAAAATTTGATCGAAGCAATATTTGTGTCATTCGCATACATATTTTTGATGAAGATTGTGTATTTTTATATGATTACACGGTGCGTGCTTAATTTAAGAAATACGTTGTATTTTCCAGAGATAAAGCAAAGAATACGAATACAACATTCATATATTATTGTTTAAATATTTAGTAATCTTTTAATAATTATCACTAATGAGACTTCTTCAAAGAATGAATGTCGTTATAATTATTCAAACTATGTTATTGATATAGTGTTAATCACAGGATTCCGGACGTGTTGGTGTCTAAAGCCGACGCGGATTCGGCCATCGATTCCCTGGTTGATTATCTCGAGACCGCCGTCAGGGTGACCTCGAAAGAAGTACAAGCGGCGAACGATCGCCGTTTTATACTGCCTGACGACGTGAGAGCATTGATCACGGAAAAGAACGCCGCGACTCGAGCTTACGACGCTTACCCGTCTGTATAAAATCGCGATCGTTTACGTTTGTTACGAAAAACAGTCAAGTCTCGTATTTCTGAGATCCGGGGCGACAGGTGGGACAGACTCCTGGAGGGTCTCCAGCCGTCTCACCTGTCGTACTGGACTCTAGCGCGAACTCTCAAATCAGACATGGTCACTCCAATGCCTCCTCTCGACAGAGGCCCCGGTTGCCTCCCGCGTTCGATAGCATAGATAAAGCGAAATGCCTTGCCGCAAGCTTAGAGAAACAGTGTTCGCCAAACACTGATAACACTGACCCTTCCATCATAGAGTCTATCGAAACAACCGTAGAGCATGCACTCGCGTCTCCTCCGGCGGATACCCTAACCCCGATAACGTTTGACGAAGTTTCGGCCGCCATCAAGCGTCTCAAGCCTAGGAAGTCCCCAGGTCCCGATGGGATCAGGAACGAGGTTCTGAAACTCCTTCCTGATCGCATCATAGCTCTATTGGTCTGCGTCTTCAATGCGGCCATGTCCAAGGGTCACTTTCCAGCCGTCTGGAAAAAGGCCGTAGTGATAGGTATTCACAAGCCCGGCAAGAAAGCTACGCTTCCCGTTAGCTATCGCCCCATTAGTCTGTTAGATACCTTAGGAAAACTTTACGAGCGGCTCCTTCTGAACCGTCTTCAGTTCTCGATTACAGATTTAAAATTAATACCACCTGAGCAGTTCGGATTTCGCGCCGAACACTCTTGCACGAATCAAGTACACCGCCTCACGGAGTACATTTTCTCTAAATTTAACGCCGATCCGAAACGAACAATTGCAGTCTTCTTCGATATCGCCAAGGCCTTCGATAAGGTCTGGCACGGAGGGCTCATCCATAAATTATGTAAATCTCGCGTACCCGATAGGTTAATTCATATTATCCGCGATTATCTCACTGATAGAACATTCCGCTTCAGAGTGGATGGTGAACTATCACTGCCCCACCCGATACGCTCAGGTGTGCCACAGGGCTCCATACTCGCGCCCACGCTCTTCAATCTGTTCATCAGTGACCTACCTCGGTCTCGGGGGGTCGAGATAGGTTGTTACGCTGACGATACCGTTATTTACACTTCCGGCTGGCGGTCGGACTTTCTTAGGAAGCGCATCGAAAAAGCCGTTCATACTCTCGGTGAATGGTTTCGTCGATGGCGCATAGAAGTTAATCCCGATAAGAGTGCCGCAATACTCTTCGATCCCACGAAACGCGTTAATAAATTTGAGCCCATCAGGCTATACGGAATCGATATTCCTTGGGTCGAAGAGGTCAAATATCTCGGTGTCACATTAGATAAACATTTAAAGTTCAATTCACATACAGACAGAGTGCGAAACAAAGCCGCTATGGTCTTGGGTCGCCTCCATCCTTTGCTTTGTTATAAGAGTAAGATGTCCCTCAGACACAAGCTCACTTTGTATAAGACGTGTATCCGTCCCGTGATGACATATAGCTGCCCCGTTTTTGCGCATATGTCCAAAGATAACTTTCATAAGCTGCAGGTTCTCCAAAATCGTGTTTTACGTAAAGTGACCGGTGCTCCGTGGTACATTCGGAGAGTCGATCTCCATAGAGACCTAGAGTTTCCTTCTATCTGGGCGTACGTAAAATCACTTACGATTAGTTATTTTGAAAAAGCTGCGAATCATCCCAATCCCTTAGTGGTATCCGCCGCAAACTATGAACCCGTACCTAACGCTGCGCGTTATAAAAGACGTCCGCGATGCATTTTTACCGACCCTCCTGATTTAATCACGTCATCGAACGATCAGTACCAGCCTGTCCCTCGAAGCAGAGCGTGCTCACGTCCACGCCCGCGTAACCACAGATCACGCCGCCGTGGTCTGGGGGTTAATTTCGCTCCCGCACACCCGATTAGGCCTCCCACGGCAGCGGCTCAAGCCTAGGTTCGATCCCTCGGTGGGGAGCCCTTGAGTGCGTTGCTTGCGCGATACGGTGACACACAAATATACATCACTGCTACAACACTACACGATCACCCCCACACACGTGCACGCCTACACGCTTACACATGAAAGTGGAAGGGTTTACTTTTTTCCCTCATCGAACTGAAAAACTCTCAATTTTCCGATATTAAATATATGGAGGAGTTGTTGAGACGTGTATGCTTGGTACACATATACGTTTCAACAACTCATACATATATGGGTAGTTAACCAGGTTAGCTAAGATAGGTCGCAATTTTGCATGCAACAGGCAACAGCAAAGCCGAGGTGTGCCGTGCACCCTTGAGCTGGTTGCCATAATAAAATCGGCTGAGTGCCTTAAGCGCTCGCCTTAGTAGTCCGGTGAAGCTGTTAAGACCTTGCTGGGTCAATAGCGTAGAAATTTCGAAAAAAAAAAAAAAAAAAAATATATAGTGTTAATACTAATGACTGAGTATTCTTACTATTGACTTTCTAGCATTGATCGGTACTAAATTACTATTGACTTGTAGTAAATAGCCAACGCTATTCAGAATAGATAATCAGTAGTAGCCGACAGTTAGTCAAGAGTATAGTCACTCGGGTCATTAGACTATTCACAATATATTGGCTGATATTTCGTAACCATATTCAATTGTTTTGAAATATATTCGTTACCTTGGTCTGGTACTACAATGCAACACAGGAACTTCTGTACTGTTCGCAATGGAAATTAAATAAAAATATTTCTACAATATTTTATTATAATTTAAATAACAATTGATATCTTAAATTTCAATTAAAATAAATAATAGTACATATCAAATAATCACATATACCCATGGAGTCGTAAGCGGAGAATGGAAGACGAAAACATATTGTGTCGTCTCTAATTAGGTAGAACAGGAGCAAAAAGCTTGAAAACACCTATATAATATTATAAACAACTAATATTCTAATCTAAAGCTGGAGAGTTTGTTTGGTTGACCGCGCTAACCTCAGGAACTATTCCGATTTGAAAAACTTAGTGTTAGATAGCTTATTTATCCAGGGATGCTATAGAATACATAACATCACTCTAAAACTAAAAAAATGGAACACCAATGAAGAATGTTTCAAAATCGGAGTTTTTTACTTTTTGAGGGCTTCCGCTACGCTAACACAAAGTAACTATTTCAGGCAAAGTCGCGGGCAGAAGCTAATAAAATAAAAAAGGCATCTAATATTGACGTGTTCGCATACTAAGTTTCCAATAGCTTCCAATCTTTGTGCAAGGAAACATCGCAATGAAACCGTTGTGGGCATTGTGAGCTTTTTTTTCCAACTGACTACACTATTGACCTAGCAAGGTCTTAACAGCTTCACCGGACTACTAAGGCGAACGCTTGCGGCACTCAGCCGATTTTATTTGAACAACCAGCTCAAGGGCGCACGTCACACCTCGGCTTGGGCTGTTGCCTGATACATGCAATTCCCGACCTATCTGAGCTAACCTAAGCTAAGCTACATATTCATACTTATATGAGTTATTGAAACATATATGTGTACCAAGCATACATACCTCCACAACTCATATATGTATGTTGTGTTGGATAATTTTTCTAAACTATTTCGGTTCGATAAGGAAAAAATAAAACCCTTCCACTTTCATGTTTAAGCATGTGTGCGTGCACGTGTGTGGAGGTGATATATGTAATGTTGTCGCATTAATATAATATTTAGTGTCACTGTATCGTGCGAGCAGCGTACTCGAGCGCTCCACGCCGAGGGAACGGACCTAGGCTTGAGCCGCTGCCGAGGGGGGCCTAGTCTAGTGTGCGGGAGCGAAATTTATCCTCAGACCACGGCGGTGTAATCTGTGGTTACGCGGACGTGGACGTCAGCACGTTCTGTTTGGAGAGACAGGCTAATACTGATCGTTCACTGCCGTTATTTCATCAGGAGGGTCTGTAAAAATATATCGCGGACGTCTTTTATAATGCGCAGCGTTCGGTACGGGCTCGTATTTTGCGGCGGATACCACTAACGAACTGGGGCATTGTGGGCCTAAATAAGCGTGCTTGGCTAATTACCGGTAAGTATAAGTACCAATAAGTTGATGTTGTTGTTATTTTAAAGCACTGATAGCTTAGTTCATAGCGTGTTCAGACACAGTATTGATGTACGTGGGTTCGAATCCTTACAGTTGAGTCGGAGCTTCGATGAAGGAAACATTGTGATGAAACCTTAGTATGAGTGTAGGAATTTTTGATGTGAAACATCTGTAGGTGGAGGATAAAACTTGATTGTTGGCGTGGCGACGCAAAACACAAACTTTTCACTATTAAGGAAATACTCAAAAACATTTACAACCCTATAAGCATAAGACTGAAACTATTTTGTCGGCCTATAGCGCCCTTTGATAAATGCCACTAAACACACCCCGCCTGTGCCTAGTTGAAATTTTGTATTTAATATAAATAAATATTTATGTGAATTATTTTATGGAACAAATTTGTAATGCTTTAACTTTTCATTATGCCATTGCTGATTCCTGTCGTAATCTGCTCTTTTATGCATATAACTTATAAAAAAGTTTCGATGTTTCACATCTGCCAGACGTCTCGGTACAGCTCCTTTTTTCTAAGTCCGCCTTGGTGTGTTTCGGCAGCGACACTTGAAAACCATTCCCCAAATAATAAAACCTACAAAGTATATAATGTTAGCATTCTATACTAATATTATAAAGAGGTAAAGTTTGTGAGCTTGTGAGTTTGTGACGTTGTGAATTGTGACGTTGTAGGGGGTAATCTCAGGAACTACTGGTCCGATTTGAATAATTCTTTCATTGTTATATAACCTATTTATCGAGGATGGTTATAGGCTATATATATCATCACGCTAAGACTAATAGGAGCGGAGCAGCAATGAAGAATGTTTAAAAATCGGGGTGCTTTTTCCTCTTGAGAGCTTTCGCTGCATATTAGTCAGCCCAAATTAACTATGTCCACGCGAACGAAGTCGTGGGCAGAGGCTAGTCATTTATAAATGAGTTCTAATACTAGCACTTCTAAGCCATTCCTCGTCCATGCTTAACTAGATAGCTATTTAACATTAGGTTAGAAGAAAGCCAATTCTGAAATAAAGAATTTCTTTAATAGTTGAATTCCATTTTGTAGGTAGCAGGGCCACGGTGAAGCTATTACTGGTTTCAGCATAAATAAGTCGGCTCGTATGGGGTAGTACCACCCTCTCACAGAAAACCGATGTGTAGTAACAGTGCTTGCATTGTCTTCTTTCGTTCGATCAGTCAGAGCACCGGAGGCTTAGTTCTCCTCACCTTATCTCTCTCTCTCTCTCCCCTGCCTCCCTCCATCCTAACACAGGCTGGCAACGCATTTGCGACTCTCTTGGTGTTGCAAGTGTCTATGGACAGTGGTCATTACTTAACATCAGGTGACCCACCTGTTCGTTTAGCTGATATAAAAAGAAACCTGTACATATTAAAGCTACAAATCGCAACTAAACTGAAGCACGTTAAACCAATGATATTGCTACTTTTATGTTGCATAAAGTAACACGCGATTCGAAGCCCGTTGTACACTTTACAGAAACGTTTCCATCTGAATATCGATTTCGCAACTTTTAGTTTAGTTTCGGTTAGTCTAAGGTAGTTCACAGTTGAAACAATTTTGCTTATTGTCTATACTATCCAAGTTTATTTTTCGCTTACCGCTGAATAATGAATAATTATTCTGTTTACTATTTGTTCTTAATTATTGCGGTGTATTTTAGTAGTAAACAGGTTTAAAATCTAAAGCATATTCTTCACAATGTTTATTTCTGGAACAGTATTACGTGTAACTATTCTTAGCTTCTTTTATATTTATTTTATATGTTTAAAAGACTTCGTGGCTAAGATTCATTATTTTATATATATATTTTTTAAATCATATTAGAGGTAAACGTACATGCCGGTCACCTGTTGTTAAGCAATCACCGCCGTCCATAGACACTAGCAACCCCAGAGGAGTCGCAAGTGCGTTGCCAGCTTATGTTTGGAGGAATGGAGAGAAAGTGAGAGGGAAAGGGAGAGAAGAGGGTAGGGAAAGGGAGATGGGTCTCCGGCGCTCTCACTGATCGAACGAAACGCAACAATGCAAGCGTCGCAACTTCACGTCGGTTTTCTGAGAGAGGGTGGTGCTACCCCGGACGAGCCGACCCATACATGCTGAAACCAATAATAGTTTCAGCGTGGCTTTACCGCTTAAAAATAGCAAATAAAAAATGAATTCAACTAATAAATATAAGTATACTATGAACTATATATATTATACTATGTACTATATGGACTATACTATGTATACTATGAATCTGCAATATATATATATATAAAGTAACAACGCTGTTCCATTGTATCTATATTCATTGAAATATGCACATATATAATTCTATTATTAGACAAATTACAAAAGAAACATATGGATCAACTTCACAGAAATAAAGTTATTTATACCAGAAAGGCAAACCGCTGTCAAATAGACATATCACTTAGAAAATCACCATAATAACTTATTTGAACTTTTACGAAACGAAATTACGAAGAATATCTTTGTAGCTATATAAAGATTTCATAAACTCCCTTGTTTCTCCTCACACCGATAAGTTATTGGGAACTCGTTATAACGAATATATGAGTTACTTTATTAAGATTTTTTTAATATACCTCGATCGGTAATACCGCAGTGAAGGCAAATGCGAATTCAGGTAACGGAACAAGGTCACTACTAACCCTACACGGTATTATAAAAAATTTCCGCCTGTCCCCAATGGCATTTTTATTGCCGCCGCAAAATAATGACGGTCGCTTTCGTAGACTTTCGACAATGCGGCGAACTGAATGTATATTCACTATTAATATTTTAGGCAAGCCGAATAATCGTTTTGTTTTCTTTTTTGTTTGTTTGTTCAATAAATCTTTTAAAGTTGGTGCGTTTCTTTTTATTTCAACATTTCTATTCATACATAAATTGTTTGCGTGAACTCATACCATTTGTAAGTTGCTCGTATATGACTTAAATATTGTTTTTTTTTTTTACAGCTTTACCGAACTATATCTCTACATCATATTGTCTTTTATGAGAATGTATCGTACTGGTGTTGTAGGAATCACCAGAAACACATCATGTACAGTAGGATGTCCGCTATTTCCCAAGTTGGCTTTTCTGACTTGGGTATCGTTCAAATTGTTAATGTATAGCCTAAAAAAATGTAAGAAAAAAATGATTTTCTGATGCTGTTTAACCCTGCCTAAATGACGACACTTTTTCCGTTCATTTAACATGGGGTTTATTCATTTTTTATAGGAATTAATTTTCACATCTGCCTCAATTCTTGTTTTCTTCCTTATTATGTTGAATAGCGTACCAAATATTATTCATTCTCTATACACCATGATCTCTTCAGAAGGAGGAATTTTGATATGAGTGTGAAAAATTTAATTTATATATTTTGATACCTTACAACATAAGAAATTTGAAGAGATGGTAAAAAAACTCCTTCTTCAAATGATCATAGTAGATGAAGAATTAATAATATTTCGGAAGTTCTTCAAAAAAACAAACCAGATAAAAATTAATCTCTGAATGATGAAAAAAGAAACTCATGTTAAATAAATGAGTCTGTTAGTTCCGATAAAGACGTTCAACAAATAAAAAATCAAACTAACTCCTGTGTTGTATAAAATAACAGATATTTATTAATGATTACTTTAAAATTTAGGATCATTAAAAGTTTCTGGTATTTATAAACAAATTAATAATAACGGATACAATTTTAGGGAAACATCTTACTGTCTGAACTCTATAAGTAATAAACTAAAAATTATTGAAAAAAGTTTGTGCATTGAACAAAGTCATTATTGTTCTTCCTTAAGTAGGTAATTAGCATAAAGTAATTTTGATTTTATAATGAATAGTATGCCAGATACTATTAGGTACATTTACAGAATCATGATTAATATATATCCGCGTAGGCGTGAACCTAATGGATATTTCCAGAAGTTATTAAGATGAAGCTATTACTTTTCGACATTTGAAAGATATAATTCATTTTATAGGTTCTTTTAATAAGTTAAATAATTTTAATATGAGTATATTATTAGAGCTGTTGATAGACTGCGATTCTTCCTGTGTGTAGCAATTCTAGGACAAATAACATTATAACATAGATGGTTTTACCCGTAGCTTCATTCACTTTAATCTAGGTTGGTTGTGCAGTCCATGGCCGCCTACGGGGCACCGTTGTGGGCGGACGCCCTCAGCGCCACCAATGTGCGTGCGTTACGAAATACGCAGCGCACCGTGACGCTGAGGGTGATACGAGGCTACCGGACGGTGTCCGCGGTGGCAGCCATGGTGCTTGCGGGTTCCCTTCCTTGGGAGCTAGAGGGAGCTTGCCACCGTATATAAATATACGACGCTCAAGAAACAGATGGGAGAGCCTCTAGCTCCCGAAAAAATAGAGGAAAGGAGAAGGACGGAGAGTGAGGGGCAGATAGTGAGGTGGAGGCAGGATCTGGCGGACGCGCAGTACGGTAGAACGACTATCGACGCCGTCCGTCCGGTCCTGCAAGATTGGTGTCAACGGAAGTGGGGCTCCTTGACCTTCCGTCTGGTGCAGATGCTGACCGGGCACGGGTGCTTCGGTTGGTACCTGCACCGAATAGCACGCAGGGAGCCCACCGCCGTATGCCATCAGTGCGGCGTTGACCCGGACACCGCGCAGCACACCCTGTCTGAGTGTGCTGCGTGGGAGGAACAGCGTTGCACTCTGGCTTCGGTGATAGGCGAGGATCTCTCACTGCCGAGCGTGGTGAAAGCCATGCTCGGCAGCGAGTCTGTATGGAATATGGTAGCCTCCTTCTGTGAGGAAGTCGTCTCACAGAAGGAGGCGGCGGAGAGGGTCCGCAAAGACGACCCTCTAAGTGACCGTCTCCGGCAACGAAGAACCAGTAGGAGGAGGCGGCAATTTGTCCGGCTCCTCCCGCTATCGTAGTCGGCCCGAAGGAAGATGGGTCGATTGGGAGGGCTCATCTTGCCTTGCACCGGTCCGGCGGATGGAGGAGATGGCCGTTAATCGCAGGACCGTCTCCTTCCAAGAAGGAGGCCTAGTGTAGTGTCCTGTTACGCTAGGTCAACCGCTTGGGGCGATACGATGAAGTCCAATGAAATCTCGTGTCACCTCAACCATAGCGGAAGGCGGGAGAAAAAAAAATACTATTGTAGAATATTGGAATATTTTGGAATATAAACTATTAACTGGATGTGTCCTTAACAATGTTATGCAAAATTTCAGGATTAATGGGTTAGTAACGGAGGTCTGGAGGGGTAACTAACAAACTCATATTCGTATTTGTAATATCAGTAACAATTATTTTCAAAATTGTTCAAAATTCTGATTATAAAAGATTTTTTTAAAGATCTATTTAGATTAGTAACAATGAACATAATATTAACAATGACGTCATAGGCTATTACTTCGGAACAAAAGCTCTGTCACAAAGGACTAAGCCTTGTGGCGCGGGTGTCGGGGAACATGGACGTATTAATGATACATGTATAAATTAAGGGTACTACTCCTACCAACAACATTATATTAAAGAGTGACTGGGATAGATATATTCACATTACAGGTAAATAAAATATTTCCATCACAAGATAAGTATAGATAAAAAATACTGGAACCTCAAGTTCATAGTAATTAGAACACTATAAGCTATAAAATACCATAGTATTTGTAGAGAAATTGAATTTTCATAGTGACCAGAAGCACAGTATATACAATCTTGCAGCATCTGTGAATTCGTTGTTTACTTAATTAAAATGATTAGTTAACAGAAAATGTGGACTTTATTCTCTTTATGACCTTCAAAGATATGACGGCGAGGCTTCTAAGCATAAACCCTAACGATAAAACATGGTGTTCTTTCGACTTAAATCATTGCCATTTTAGCGGCAGAACCCGAGCGTGTAATAAAATATGTACTTAGTGATAAAGTTATAGAATGGTCTCATTAATTAAATGACTTTATTACCGAATGTAAATTAGGAATAACATAAAATTTGTAATGTATATCTGCGATTCATTCCAATACAAACACCAGTCCACGCTTCTTGAATACTAGATAAGCTACGGATGCCATTATTGTTCATGCTATTGCCACCCCACACATCTCCTTCTTACCCTTATCCCACCTAAGTAGGGCGGGCACAACATATTTTCCTTTTTCAATCTCCTATCTAATGTCATTTTTGTATTCACACCTTTTACACACATATCATTTTTCACACATCTACCTCTTCAAAGCTTTTTCAGTCTTCCTTTACTCGTATATCCGCCCATACTCAAGACTTATCTAATTACAAAACTTAGATCTGTTCGTAACATACCATACCATGTTAAGCTATTACTCCGCAACTTCTCTATCACTGTAGATGTTTTCAAACTCATTTTCAATCTTATCTATTCTTATTACAACACACAGTCATCATAATATTCGAATTGCTGTCATATGTAATGTTTTCTGATCCGTCTCTTTCGTGGCTTTGTCAATGTTGTCTGATTCATATAATATGGCTGGTCTTATTACACCCTCTACTTGAATTTCAACGGCATTCATAGGTCACAAACTAACCCAAACGTACACACATACACGAAACCAACGACTTTTATTTATATTCTTCATTGTCTATATTATATGTACGTTTTTAGTTTGTACTTGTTTAGTATTAATTGGTATGTGTTGCAAATAAACGTATTTTTTTTTATCTTTCTTTTGTTTCGCTATTTCATTATCCTACAATTATTATATTCCTTACGTTCTTATCTATGCAAATATAGTTTTGGATCAATGAATCTAGGTACCTAAAATTGGAGCAGGCTGGTAAGGGTATAATATACCATTTAAGGCTATATAACAAAAATGTCATATAACAGCCGCCCCACATATATACAAAATCAAATAAAACAACAGTAAATGATAACTCAATTTGTAGCTGAAAACAAGAATCTAATGTAAATAATAGAACCAATATCTTAACATCGGGTATAGTTCGATTTCGATTAGGTTCTATTGAGAGGACTTCAGTGTCAAATAACTAGTTCCTGAACGTTCCACTTACAACTTTCGTTTGTATTTCCCGTAGACATCCGAACAGAAACGAGATTCTATTTGCTCGTGGATTTCGATGTTATACTATTGTTCAAAATTGGTTTATTTCAATAAATTCTTCTATGTCCACATAAATATTTATCGAATTTGTGTACGCGCATCACTTCAGAAGGGCTACCCTTATTTGGTTGATACTTTTTGGTTTAGTAAATATCGAGGTTTATATAAGAGAAAATAATTAAAGTAAGACGTATGTAATTCACTGCGGAAGTTAAACCTTCAGAAAAAAAACGAGAAGAGGATATGTCCCACTGTCCTCCAATACTTCGGGTAAGCGAGATACTGCTCTATTTTACTATAACTTACCTGTAGGTGGCGCTATAGTGTATCAACTTATATATTGTACAATCCATCTACTACTAGAATGTTCTTCTTGTTTTTTACTTCTTCCTATTACGATATGGCATACGTCCTTCAAAGGAAAAGTGAAGAAGCACTTCTGCACATCAGCACGATGGTGACTACTGCCGTTGCTATTTAACAACTACAGTCACCGTTTTATATGGACTGTACCGTACATTCTATCAGGTACTGTGCTGTCATTTTGCCGAACTAGTATAAACAATACATATATATTTATATATCATAGGAGGCAAATAAACAGGTGGGTCACTTGATGTTAAGTGATCACCACCGTCCATAGACACCAGCAATACCAGAGGAGTTGCAAGTGCTTTGCCAGCCTGTGTTTGTGTGGAAGGGGAGAGGGTGAAGAGGAAGAGGAAGAGAGGGAAGGAAAAGAGAGGGAGCTGGGTCTCCGGCGCTCTCATTGACCAAACGAAACGCAACAATGCACTTACTGTTACTTCACGTCGGTTTTCTGTAGAATATAGGATATGGAATATTTACATAATGATTATTCTACAATAATTAATATAAATAAGAAACCGAGTGTGTTTGTTTGTTACGCTATCACGCCAATTAAATTAAATACTACGCTACGGTCTAAATGAAATATTGATAATTTATTTAATTTAAAAAGTGGAGATATGTTTCAAGAAAAAACTATAAAGGCCTATATAAATATAGCTTTACATTCACTCCAGATCTTACAGGTCAGCGAGCTTGTAAATGACGTCAGTGGCATGGTTAAACAGTGCGAACAAAACAATATTTTGTAAGCCCTTCGTCGCCAGTGTACTGACCCGGCGTTGTCATGAACAATTTACTTGATAACCTCAAAATAGAGGTCCCAGATCTTTACGGCAAGACGAAGGCCGGAACGTTTTGTGCTTCATTTTCTTTTATACATTGGAAGTGTTAATTTACTTTTAAGTTAATTTATCGTAACTTGATAAGGAAGTGATCGTCTGACCGAACAACATATTTTTTAAAATGTTTATTACCTTTGTGTCATAATAATTTATTATTTCATGTTGTTATTTTATCTGTTTTAAATACAATCAACTGCCAAATTTGCTTTAATATTTTATAAAGCTGGAGGGTTTGTTGGTTTAGTAGCTTGAACGTTCTAGTCTCAGGAACTATTTATTGGTCCGATTTTTGAAATTATTTTAGTGTAAGATAACTCATTTATCGAAGAAGGCTATAGGTCATATATATATAGGCATATCATCACAGTAGAACCAATAGGAGCAGAGCACCAATGAAGAATGTTTCAAAATCTTTGTTTTTTTTTTCTTCTGAGAGCTTCCGCTGCGTGTTAGCGTTAGCCTAAAGTAATTATTCTACGCGGACGAAGATTTTTTTTTATCAAAGCACAACATAGTGACAGCACTATGCCTGATGTTAAGCATAGTACAATCCAAAAACATCGGCAACCACCGAGAGACAGATTATCCATCGCCGCTCGCCGCTGTCATGCCGGTCATAATGACGAAAGTCACTCGGTACTGAATATGCACAGGCTGATCCCGAAACGCGACGCGCAGAAGCGAGTCACTATGATGAGTTTTTCACCATATGCATGGTGGTTGCGACCCAGTCGGGCTGTAAAACCCTACCATCCCGCTTTCGCCATTGCCTCGTTCGTTATTCAGTAGGGTGCACCACGTGCAGGTGAGGTTGGCTTGGGTGTCTCAAGTCTTAAGATGTTACTCGACACCCCTTACACCCAAGTCGCGGGTAGAAGCTAGCATATGTATAAATTTATTATTAAAAATAAGACCGTATTGAGTAAATAATTGCAGAGTTTTAAGGCGTAGAAACAGCCCATAAATTTTATTTCTATGGTCCTTTTTATTTATTTAATACGTAACAAATTATAACAAAAGCGTACAAAGCCGCAGGAAAATATATTATAAAATATGAAATAGAGCAACGAAGTGTAAAATAGAGTTAAGTCGTCCGTTCAATTTATCTCTTTTTCAGTATTCAATTGTTGCAAACACTGATTTCACGTCAGACGTGGTTATTTCGCGCCGGCAAAAGTCCAATCGACGTATCGCACAGTGGAATTAACTATTTTCTATTCGGTGAATCTACGTTTAATTCAATATAAACTGTATCTTATATACATTATCATAATAATAATGTAAATGTAACATGTTTGTGAATTTTGGATATTTGTAAAAAAAAAGTATGTTAGAGGTGTCTTGAAATAAGTAATGAAGTAGATTTAGATCATTTATAGAAATGTCTGCCTGTTTGTTTGATCACGCTTCACTGCTAAAATAGTATGTTCAAATATATAACAAAAATAATAAAGCATATCCTCGAGTAACATTTAATTTTAGTTTCATAAAAATCGGTTCACTCTATCAAATGTTATTGTAATTTTAATGACGACGCGACTTAAGTACGAGGGAAAAGTAGATAAGGAAATGGACTTAATATATTCAGGTGATTTTATTAATCACTGTTTTTTACATTAAATTCGACGTGAACGGAGTCACCGGCACAGTTTGTACTATATATTTAGACATATGTTATAAATAATCAATCCTTTAAATTTTATTAAACATAGGATTCATAGAGCATTAATACTTATTTAATAAAATACTCTAGTTTTGTTGGACATTTAAGGTAGATAGTACCTGGGTGACCGAGCCTAGCTTGTTTATTTAAAAATCATTTTTAAATTAAAATAAACTGTTAGGTTTGCCTTATAAGATTAACATTTATTTACAAACAAAAAATATTAAAAAATATATCTCTTCTGCTGTCACTCGGATTCGAACTGGTTACACGGATTTTCAAAGCAACCGATTTCCATCTGAGCTATTTTTGTTTTGACAGCGCCAGCGAAATTTACCTTTATATTCTAACTATATTTTTTCATTGCCTGAAAACTCAGTTAAAAAAGTTTTCTGTGAATAAAATCTAGCTAGATCAATTTATCGTTCTCGAAACTACCTACATTCTAAGTTTTACGGAAATAGATAACGCGGTTTCCGAGATCCTGAATATATACAAATATACAAATATAAAAATATACAAGAATTGTTCGTTTAAAGGTATGAGGTAATTGCCTTTTACAACACATGATTACAATAAATGTTCTAGAAGATATCACAGATGTAAAATTACAGACAAAAAAAATTTAAACATACACAGCTACAATTATTTATGGAGCTCATAGCTCATGGGCTCATTGAGTGCGTTGCTTGCGCGATACGGTGACACACAAATATACATCACTGCTACAACACTACACGATCACCCCCACACACGTGCACGCCTACACGCTTACACATGAAAGTGGAAGCGTTTACGTTTTTCCCTTATCGAACTGAAAAATTCTCAATTTTCCGATAATAAATATATGGAGGAGTTGTTGAGGCGTGTATGCTTGGTACACATATACGTTTCATATGAATAGTTAGCTAGGTTAGCTGAGATAGGTCGCGATTTTGCATGCAACAGGCAACAGCCAAGCCGAGGTGTGCCGTGTACCCTTGAACTGGTTGCCATAATGAAATCGGCTGAGTGTCTTAAGCGCTCGCCTTAGTAGTCCGGTGAAGCTGTTAAAACCTTGCTGGGTCAATAGCGTAGACATTTCGAAAAAAAAAAAATGGAGCTCATAGGTAATATAGTTTTATGTAGAGTTTTAAACCACAACACTCAGTGCGCTGGCAGCATAAATACGTCCATTTCAACCACTGCAACAAAACTAACTATACAGACAATACATACGTTTATTCCAATTAACAAATATGTATTATACGTTGGCTATTAATACGCGACATAAGTACCAAATCTCATTTGAGGAGGGTTAATACTAGGGTTGGTGATATTTTTTCTTGAGATTAACGTTTTTCTGTATAAGTTATAATGTCGAGGCGATAACCCTACCGTCAAGGCGACAACCCTGCTACCCACGTCAAAGAGAAAGGGTGGAATATATGACAGGGAGGGGCGGGGGCTGCGCGGGCGCATGATCTGCGCGGGTTGTGCGGCGCCTCACTCACTATCGTATCGCTCGCCAATGAGCACATATAAATTGTATACCTTTTGCATAATTAAAAAATATTAAACATATAAAAGTTACATCATTCCACAAAATACCTCTACGGCGCCCACATATAAGGCATATACATTACTTTTAAATCTTAAAAAAACCTGTGTTTTTCCGCGCTTCCAACTCTAAGTTACTTTAATATTTTTTATTTTCAAAATAAGTATATGGATCCATCTGAGTTTGATTAATTAGTATTTTTGCGTTATATATATTGTAATATATTTGAAATTCAGGAAAATCATAATACGCTGGGCAACCTTAGCAAATAGGTTGCGACTTAAGCTCCGAGTGTAAGGATTTTCTACTTGATCACTCTTACATTATTGACATTTAAAATTAAAATTAATGATTTTAAAAACAAAAAATGCAAACAACGAATCTATATGAGTTTATTTGTAAGATAATAATTGTATTGTACTTTTAATAATGTTTCCGGAAAGTCACTGGCTACAAAATGCTTTCTAAAATACTCAGGCTGAGAGCTTAGAGTAGCAATACTTATTGTGGATATTCTGCACTCGATTCCCTTTCTAAATCAATTAAAAACATAGATGCTTAATATTTCACTTAATTATCTAGAAAAATACAAAAAATATACACAATCCTCTATATGTCTATATTAAAGCACAATGTCTATGACCACCGGACGAAGTGAAAGTGAACGTGGGAACGGTATGTACAAAACCAGGGTTTATTGTCCGTTTTACTATCGAAGTTTATTAACTCTGTGTCGCCCCTTGCAGCTTTCGATACCGATCATTGCACCTAGATTTATCAATCTTGTCTTTATGCTTTTGGAAATCTTAGAAAAAACTTTAACTTAGGTTCTCTATGTTGTTTATTAGTATTTGTTTTGATATTATTATTGAATATTTTAAATGTAACCATAAACTATAATTACAATATTGTAAGCAACTAACCTAACACCAGGGGTATATATTCTCTCATTATCTAGTTATTGTCATAATTTTTGAATCATTAAAGACTAAGTTTCAGGAATTACTAATTATTATAAAATCGAAATGATTTTAACAAATTAGCCATCTCATATTTCAGGCTCAATAAGACCAGGTTTTTAGGAGTTAAATTCTATAAAGGCCTCAAAACAGGATCGGATAAAACATGCATTTGGATGAAAAAATGTTAGCGTAAATAAAAACATGTTTAAATGCCCGCATTTATTTTTTAACACTGGAACAACTTAAACGTATTTTTAATTCGCCAAATTATACTCAGACGTAAGAGGCGCTTTGGAGCAAAATTTATGTGCCACATACGGCGACATCTGGTTACGAAAATTCAACGCTTAAGTGAAAAAATTGTTGCAAATGAAATACTGGAATTTAAGTACAATTCTTTTCGACTCAACTTGCTACTGTCGACTTTATGAATTATGATGCGTACATGAAAATGTTATTCTATTAGATCTAGATAATATATTGCTTCAAAGACACTTCCCGAGTTGATTTTCTCGTTCCCTTTATGTTCACTGTCAGTCAATTCAAATAAGTAAATTAGCATACAACAAGTCGTCGCCAGAGTACAAACTTAGGTCACAAACAAGTCGACGTTTCACTGAACAAACAACTTTACCACTGTGACATCTACATATATCTTGTTATTATATTCATGTAACTGGTGGTCGAGTCACGCTGATGCTATAACTGCTTTCAGCATGAATGAGTTGGCTCAGAAAACCGACGTAAAGTAACAGTGCTGGCATTGTTGCGTTCCGTTTGGTCAGTGAGACCGCCGGAGGCCCACCTCCCCCTTCTCTCTTCCCTCCATACCCATCCCAACCAACACAGGTTAGCAACGCACTTGCGACTCTTCTGGTGTTACTAGTGTCTATGGACGATGGCGATCACTAACATTTTTTTTTTTTTTTTCGAAATGTCTACGCTATTGACCCAGCAAGGTCTTAACAGCTTCACCGGACTACTAAGGCGAGCGCTTAAGGCACTCAGCCGATTTCATTATGGCAACCAGCTCAAGGGTGCACGGCACACCTCGGCTTGGCTGTTGCCTGTTGCATGCAAAATCGCGACTTATCTCAGCTAACCTAGCTAACTATTCATATGTGTATGAGTTGTTGAAACGTATATGTGTACCAAGCATACACGCCTCAACAACTCCTCCATATATTTATTATCGGAAAACTGAGAGTTTTTCAGTTCGATAAGGAAAAAAGTAAACCCTTCCACCTTCATGTGTAAGCGTGTAGGCGTGCACGTGTGTGGGGGTGATCGTGTAGTGTTGTAGCAGTGATGTATATTTGTGTGTCACCGTATCGCGCAAGCAACGCACTCAAGGGCTCCCTACCGAGGGATCGAACCTAGGCTTGAGCCGCTGCCGTGGGAGGCCTAATCGGGTCTTCACTTAACATCAGGTGATCCTCCTATGACATTAAAAAAAACTGTGTACATTTTCCAATCAAAAATGCTTAATAACAGTAGTTGATAATTCTAGTTTTTAAGTCATTATTAGCTTATACTAACGCACACCATTGTTTCTCAGGTTCAAGATTCTTCACGATGTTTTCCTTCACCGTCAGCTGATAGTGTAACTAATTTAAATTAGTAAATGTACGCGAATTCCGAAAGAATTGCGGACATCAGAACGATATTCCACTAGTCAACCGAATAGACCACTCTTACATATAATCCTATAAATTAATCTTGAAGAGTATCAATTAATATATATATCTCATACTGGAAACTTATAATTTAATGTGTCTATTTTATTAATATAAAAGCCTAAAGTAAAAAATCAGTGAATATTAATCGTCATAGTAGTAGTAATCGTCTGAATGTATTAAGTCCATTTACTTATCCAATTATCTCTCGTAATTAACTGGTGTCGTCATTAAAATTACAATAACTTTTGACAAAGTGAACCGATTTTAATGAAACCAAGACTAAATGTTACTCGCGGATATGTTCTACGATTTTCTTGGTAACGTTTTATTGTAAACGCAGTACTACAGCAGTGATGCGTGTTTAAATAGACAGACAGACATTTCTGAAAATGATTCAAGTATATTTAATTACTTGTTCCAAGACACCTGCAAGATTCTTTATAATAATCTAAAAAGTACAGGCACGATAGATTTATTTATTATATGTACAGATTTTTATGAAACGAATTTCATTTACAAATCAATATTTTTTTTAATGAAGAGGAATTGTAAACATATATGAATGATTCAAAACTAGATGGGAAAAAATTGCTGTTCATGTTTATAATACTGCGTCACTTAACGTTCACTACATAGGGTGATATTCATTTTAAATATATACATTTGTAAACACTCGTTCCTCATGCATGGATAACGAAATATTTTCAACTACAGTTCGCGAAGGAATACTTGTGCGATAATCGTATTTGCGAACGCCTCGCTTGTTCCGCACTCGAATGCTCGCTCGATGCATACCGACCTCAGTGTGTAGTTTACACACACTTTAAATTCAATATATTTCTGTATTAAAAAAAAAGTGTGTGTGTTTATGTACACGCGTTAGAAGTTATACTTCTTTGGCGTAACAAGATAAAAATCTTTTCAAAAATTGTATCTTTCGCCTTATTCTACGTTTGTAGAAAAAACGACACTAAGAATAGAAAAAAGGTATTTACATTGAAAGTTTTAATACAAAAAAAAAAAAACAAAATGTTGACTATAGCTAACTTCAGGGTGTCGGTTTTTAGTGAAGGTGTGCGCACGCATCGTAAAATTTACTCTCATTATTGTTCCCTAACGCGCCAAAAAAAGTATAACTTCAAAAAATAGTTTTCGCTTGCATATTTGCTTGCGAAACTTAATTGAATAATCCGGCGGGCACTGTACATTTTTTTAGGTGAAAGGTACCCTGTCAAAGTGTATGTAAACTTTCATAAGGAATATAGTCAACTTACCACCTCAAGTGTTTCCTTATAGCATCATCTATTTGCCAGTGAATATCCCATCAAAATCCAACCTTTTCGGAGATTAATCGAAAATTTAAATCTTCATTGAAGTGAAATGAACCTTCCTCTTATGGGAGGGCATTGAATCTCTAATTGGCAATCTTTTTGTGTGTCGAAAAGTGGTGACGGAAACTGTGTCGGGAGGAGTGTTTAAAACACTGGTTCTTATCGAATTATCGGAGTTAAGCGACGTCAGGCACGTTCCATATTTAAATACCGCTGGAAATACCGCATGACGTTGTCTTTGTGTTGTATTTTTTTCAATTAAAATATTGCCCTGTAATACAAAACACTTCTATCTCGTGCCTTTACGACACACTTTCTTTAAGTACCGAAATTGCTATTTTGAAATTACTTCAATTTTATTTATCTATGAAAAAATAGGGTTCCGCGGCAATGTTGTAAACTATAGAAATAGTGTCCATAATGTTGTATCCAGTATGCGCACATTTACACAGAAATATTTTTAGTAAATTCCACTCAATCGAAATCGTAGGTAACAACTAATATAAATATATATTGTGACTACACTCGTATTTTAATGATCTATACTAATATTATAAAGCGGTAGTTTGTGAGTTTATGACGTTGTAGCGGGTAATGTCAGGATCTACTGGTTCTTAATAATAAAAAGCAGTATTATATAGCTCATTTATTGAGGGAAGTTATAAGCTATATACTATCACGCTAAAAGCAATAAGAGTGGAACACAAATGATGAATGTTTCAAAAAGGTTTTTTTTTTCATCTTGAGAGCTATTTCAGGTGGACGAAGTCGCAGGCAGAGGCTAGTATTTAAGGAAATAACACAGTTTACTGACCTTTAAATTATAAATACACATATGAACAGACAGATAGAGAGATGTTGTGTAACGACTAGCCTCTGACCGTGACTTCGTTTGCGTGGAATAGATACTTTAGGTTATTGTTAACACGCAGCGAAAGCTCTAAAGAGGAAGAAAACCCTTGATTTTTAAACGTTCTTCACTGGTGCTCCGCTCGTGTTGGTTTTAGCGTGTTTTTTTTTTATTGTAGCACGGCAAAGTGACTGCACTATGCCTGATGGTAAGCACAGTACAATCCAAAAATAATAGCGACCAACGATTGACACGCTGTCCATCGCCGGTCGCCACTATGATGCCGGCCTGTAATAAGCTGGATATGCACAGGCTGATCTCGAAACGCGACCCGTAGATGCGAACCACTATTACGGGCTTTTTCGCCATATGCGTGGTGCTTGCGACCCAGTCTGGCTGTAAAACCCTAACACCCCGCTTGCGCCATTGCTTCGTTCGTTATTCAGCAGGGTGCACCACGTGCAGGTGAGGTTGGCTTGGGTGTCTAAAGTCTTATGGTGTTATTCGACACTCCTTACACCCCTAAAAAGATGATAACCATCCTCGATAAATGAGCTATATAACATTGTAAGAATTTTTCAAATCGGACCAGTAGTTCCTGAGATTTCCCCCTACAACGTCACAAACACACAAACTTTACCTCTTTATAATATTAGTATAGATGAAAAAGAAGTATACTCATGTTTATAATATACAGTAAAACCCTTATACATAGGCGCTGTTTGCACTATTGCGTAGCTATTATGTAGGGGCGAGAATACGCAATCAAAGTTTCACAGCGCAACTTCAATGCATTTGTTTGCAGTTGGATATGCAATTTCTAGCATCATTCTGGATTTTGTTTTACTATCTCTCTTCCACGGAAAATTGCGTTTTTTATAAGTTGTGAGTGCCTTTTTTAACAAAATGCCATATAATCCAAGTTGTGATATACATGAGGCTTAAAACTATTGCTTCAAATAATTCTTCTAGCATTTACAGACCAACGCCCCGGAACAAAAAGACAAATTGCCACCTCGTGATGTATGGCTTAATTGATATATACAATTATTATATTGAATTATTGAAGTTATACTGCTTTTGGCGTATTAGGGATAAAAGATGAGAGTAAATTTTACGATGCGCCCGCATACCGTCACGAAAAACCGACACCTTGAAGTTAGCTATAGTCAACCTTTTGTTTCTTTGTATTTATTTGTATTAAAACTCTGAATGTATAAAATACCTTTTTTTAGTGTCGTTGTTTCTATAAACGTAGAATAAGACGAAAGATAAAATTTTTGAAAAGATTTTTATCTTGTTACGCCAAAGAAGTATAACTTCTAACGCGTGTACATAAGTACACACACACTTTTTTATTATATTGAAATTATCATTAAATCATATGTTTAGCAAGTAACATCTATACTGATATTATAAAGCTAAAGTTTCTTTGCTTGAACGCGCTACTCTGAGGAACTACTGTTCTGATTTAAAAAAATTCTTTCAGTGTTAGATAGTTTATTTATTTTTTTATTGAAGCACGACAAAATGACTGCACTAAGCCTGATGTTAAGCATAGTACAATCCAGAAACATCGGCAACCACCGATAGACAGAATATCCATCGCCGGTCGCCGCTGTCATGCCGGCCATAATGACGAAAGTCACCCAGTACTGGATATGCACAGGCTGATCCCGAAACGCGACACGCCGAAGCGAGTCACTATGACGGGCTTTTTCGCCATGTACATGGTGGTTGCGACCCAGTCAGGCTGTAAAACCCTACCACCCCGCTTTCGCCATTGCCTAGTTCGTTATTCAGTAGGGTGCACCACGTGCAGGTGAGGTGGGCTTGAGTGTCTCAAGTCTTAAGATGTTACTCGACACCCCTTACATCCCAAAATAAGGAAGGTAATAGAAAAAGCGGAGTGCCAATGAAGAATGTTTCAAAATCGGAGATTTTTCCTTTTGAGAGCTTCCGCTCCGTAGTCCCAAGTAACTATTCCATGCGGACAGAGTCGCTGGCAGAAGGTAGTGTAGTATAAAATAATATTGAAGAATCTGTACTTAATCACAGATAGCCGTTTAACTTTTTACGTTATGATAGCCTAACTGTGTAGGTGGTAGAGCCCCACTGAAGCTATTTTTGGTTTCAGCATGAATGGGTCGGCTCTTCCGGGGTAGTACCACCCCTCTCACAGATAACTGACGTGAAATAACAGTGCTTGCATTGTTGTGTTTCGTTCGGTCAGTGAAAGAGCCGGAGCCCCACGTCCCTTCCTCTTTCCTTCTTTCCTTTTCCTTCCCCTCCCCTTCTCCCATATACAGGCTGGCAACGCACTTGCGACGTCCCTGATGTCGCTGGTGTCTATGGACGGTGATGACCACTTAACATCACGTGACCCACCAGTTCGTTTGCCTCCTTTGATATAAAAAAACTGCCTACAAATCTTAAGCGCCTTTTAAATAGTACATATGTTGACAAGTGAAGAGTGTAAGCTTTTTTTTAACTTTATTTTTGGCAATCAATCTTTCAGATTATTACTGCCATTGTCGCGTAGTCAATAATATTACAAGCGTTGTGCGATCACTTCAATACTCGGCATCGTGTGAGTTAATATTCTGACAAGATGGTGTATCCCTTGTTAGAACATTTCTGGGAGTTTTTGTCGCATCTCAGAATTTCATGTTCGGTGGTATTATTTTCCATTCACTTCACTTATGCACAATAAACTAACTATATTACGCAAAACACCACCAAATTTACAAAATATAGAGTCAAATAACAAAAGATTAGGAATAACATATAAAATCCACTACATGACAGACTAAAACCCCGCCAAAAACTCCTATAAGCTTTTATATTGAATATGTACTTTACATACAATAAAAACAAAACAATATATAATGTTTTAAACTTTTACGTTTTTCTTAATGAAGTAATTAGAATTTTAATTACATTTCTAATTAATAAAATTAAAATAAACTGAATAATACTTTTTCCTTTCCAAAATGATACTTGGATGAAAATCATACAGTTGAAAATTACCCAGGAGAGCGATTTAATTACTTCAGTTAATTATTCACAGCCAGTTAATTCGCGATTTAATATTCTCGAATAATTTGCTCTAACAATCTTAGAAGACTTAAAAATCCATAAAACTTTGATAAACCTATATGTTTATCTATACTAATATATAAAGCTAAAGAGTTTGTTTGTTTGTTTGTTTGGTTGAACGCGATAATCTCAAGAACTACAGATCTGATTTGAAAGTTTCTTTTAGTGTTAGATAGTTCATTTATCGAGGATGGCTATAGGCTACATATAATAACGTTTAAACCAATAGGAGCTGAGCACTAATGAAGAATGTCTCAAAATCGGGCTATTTTGGAAGCTTTCGATGCGTGTTAATGTCAGTACTATATGCGTTGCCATGGTAACGCGATAACAATCTCTCGCAAATATTTTCATGGTTTATTTTGTGTTCCTATTAAAACAGTTAATTCTACGTTATTTTTGTTTCCGATTTTTAATTATACGTGGTACGTTTATATCGCAAACATTTCTAAAGTTTATTTTGTGTCGCTATTCAAAAAGTTTAGTAGTAATAATATTCATCCAATAAGATAGTCAAAGGAATTAATCTATACTGCCAATTCTGAAGTAGTCAATATAGGTAGTTTTTTCTATATACAAGATAATGTAAAGGTATAAGCGCTAAATCCTCTATGTAATATTTCGTAAATTTTTATCTTCTTAATTTTCAAGACAACAGAATTCATGCTTAGCGGGATTATTCATCTTTCATTTCATTTATGCACAATAAACGAACCATATTACATAAAACTCTACCAATTTAACACAATATACAGATAAGTAAGACAAGATTATGAATAAAATATAAAATCCACTACATGACAGACTAAAATCCCGCCAAAAACTCCTCAAAAACTTTATTCTACGTTAGTTTTGTACCCAATTTTTGATTTGTGATATATTACGTATAATAAAAGTAAAGTGAGTGTATTTTATATTAAAAATATCCGTGATGCTACAAATATCAACATTTTTTTTTAATTCTGTGGATATGTCTATTTTTTTTTTATTTGTTACGGGTAATCTCCGAAACGGCTGGACCTATTTGAACGGTTTTTTTTTCTTAGAAATGACTACGCTATTGATCTAGCAAGGTCTTAATAGCTTCACCGGATTTCAAGTAATATTTGAACGGGAATTTTACGGACAAATAAATAACTAATTAGCTGTTTTATTTTAAGCTAGCGGGTTCAGCGGACGTTGCTCGCCCTGATAATAAGACAAACTATACCTTGCCCAATAATCATTTTATATATTGGTGAAAACGGCATGAAGATGCGTTCTGTAGTTTTTGATCTTATCGCGAACAGACATATAGACAGATGTGGAACAGGACTTTTTCTTACACTATGTAGTGATAAGCTGTTATCCGTGCCTTCGTCCATGTGAAACTAATCAAAAATATGTTGTTCACTGTAAACATACACGAGCTGTACTGGACTCCAAGATTTTTTTATACCAAAAGGCAGCAAACAGGCTGACGGCCCACCTGATGGTAAGTGGTTAACGTCGCCTATGAACAACTGTAACACCAAGGGTATCGCTGTTGTAATTGAAAGTCATATGTTTATATGTGATTTAAATTATAGCAAGGTATGATAATAACTTAATTATATCGACACTATGGACATCTTATATCTATATAATAAAAGATTTAACACATATTGTTCGAAAATGTATAGCTTAATATTTTCATTACTTTCTTATATAGTGTAAGTGGGCACTAAGGGTCATATATAGCAGTTTAAAGTTCCAGTTATGTGGCTGATGATAAATCTCTTCCCATTCGATTCACTATTCGTATTCACATATATAATGTACAAGTACATGTTACCTGTTACAGTAGATGATGTGCGTGTGATACTTACAAATACTTTTGAAAGAGTATTATTGTAATTTACACTAGATATATGTGATCAAAATTTTACATTCATTTGATATATTTAAAAAAAAAACGCGTGCGGAGCCGCGGGCAACAGCTAGTATATATATATACAGCTTACAGATCGAGCGATATATGTATCTATTTTTATTTCCTTTTCCTACCTAAAATACGTCATTCTATTTAAGATAATTTTATGATTTTATTTTGATGGTTTAAGATGGCGGCTCCCTTGTTAGAACTTTCTAGGGAGTTCTTTTAGTATCTCAGAATTCTATTATTATTTCCTATCCACTTCACTTCTGCACAATTACCGAACTATATCATATTAAAAACCACCAATGTTAGAAAATAGTAAAAGATTTTTTATGCTATAGGAGACAAACGAACAGGCAGGTCACCTGATGTTAAGTGATCACCGCCGTTCACAGACACCAGCAACACCAGGGAAGTCGCAAGCGCGATGCGAAACTGTGTTTAATGAGAAGGGGCGGTGGAGGGAAGGGAAATTGGACTTCGGCGCTGTCACTGACCGAACGAAACGTAACAATGCAAGCACTGTTACTTCACGACAGTTTTCTGTGAGAGGGTGGTAAAACCCCGGGCGAGCGGACCCATTCATGCTGAAAGCAATAATAGCTTCAGCGTGGCTCTACTACCTACACTTATGAATAAAACTGCATTATATGACAGACTAAGATCCCACCAACGTAACAATTTGTTAACTGTGTAGTTAGCGTCAATGATATTTACAATTTAAATCGGGTTCGGTGGTGAACATGCAGGTTAGTTATCCGAAATAATAATTACAGTAAGGGTGCCAAAGTCACTGAATCTTGGCTTAGGCTGTTGTGTTGTATGTAAATTCCGGGAATTCGACAATGACAATCCGAGCGAGCTAGCTTAGACCTAACCTTAACGAGGTTACACAAATCTATGTGTATTAATTTATGCTACATATTGATATACACACTCGCGTAAATGTATTATAACCTGACAATTTAAGCTAAGGCTACGTATCCAATAAAAATGTCTCTTAAATAAACTAGAGAAATGATAACCATGAAGTTTGTCGTACTAAAGTGTTTTTTCACTTTATAACTAAACTAAACAACTAACTAAACACTGGGTACGCTGCAACACATCAATTTCTTTACTACTCACACGATAATTACACTATAGAATATTTATACAATTCCCTATTTTGTTATAACTCAACTATTTCGTGCAACAAATAGTAATCACAAAAAATAATAATTACAACAAATAAATAGTAGAATCTTTCTAATGTTGAATTCAATACAACTCATAACTATTGATCTAGCAAGGTCTTAACAGCTTCACCGGACTACTAAGGCGATCGCTTAGGGCGCTCAGCCGATTTTATTTGACAACTAGCTTTGAGCTGACCTACGCTAACTATTCATATATATATATGAGTTGTTGGAACTATATGTGTACCAAGCATATATACCTCAATAACTCTTATATATATTTTGTATCAGATAATTTTCTAAACTATTTCAGTTCGACAAGGGAAAGAAATAAAATCCTTCCACTTTCATGTGTAAGCGTGTATAGGTGCACGTGTGTAGAAGTGATGTGTGTAATGTTGTCTCAGTGATGTAAGATTTTGTATCACTGTATCGCGTGAGCAGCGTTCTCAAAGGCTCCACGCCGAGGGAACGCACCTAATCTGGTGAAGTATGGATGCCGTTTTGATGCTCAGCTTGTTTAGTTTAGCTTAGATTAGCTTAGTCCGGTGAAGCTATAAAGGATCGTCATGCCAATAACATAGTTCGAGGAAAAAAGTTTTGATGCCATTGACATAACAGCGTCGTAGCTGTCATTTGACAGGGTAGTCCATTTGCGGTTGCTCTGCAGTTGTTAAGGATATATGCTATTAACTATACATTTGGTATGCAGTTCAAACATCATTTAACCAAATGGTACTCACTGTTCGCAAAATTGCATGTGACAGGTGATCAAATACGCGGTTGCTGTTTAATTCAATTTCAGTTTTATTGCAAAAGGTACAACTCTGTGTAATTTTTTTTAAATTTTTTTAGGGACTTAGATCCACGAAGAACATGTCTGTCGCATCGTACCCTAATCTAACCTTATTCACAAAATAGACTTTAACACAAACTTCCATAGAATCTTGGCTTCCTCACTTGCAGGTGCACACAAGATTCTATGAAAGCAAACCTGACCCTACAATACAAACATCGCGCAGTCGTTAAAATTGCAAACAAACCCCAAACGGACTACGACATTGATCAACAGATCCGATGAAGTTAGTTATATAAAACACATCGCGTAGAAAATACCTCGATTTAATTTCCAATTCGGTATCACTCTACAGTGTTTCAAATGACGTTTGATTCGAATGTTCGCAATTCGTTTCAGTTCACCCCCTGGGACATGTAGAATGGAACAGGCGTCCGTCTATTTTTAGACAATCACTATATCGGCTACGTTGAAAACTGCAAATCTATTTTTCAAAAATCTGCAGTATTTTGTATTTAAAATTACTGTGCAAACAAAATTTAATTGTAATAAAGATTAGATTTCATAACAGTGTTTTTATTAATCCGTTAAATTCTTAGTTCATGTCATTCGTAGTTCAAAGAATATAGAACTGAAATTAGCTTTTTTTATTGTAGCCCGGCAAAATGACTGCACTATGCCTGATGGTAAGCACAGTGCAATCCAAAAATAATAGCGAGCACCGATTGACACATTATCCATCGCCGGTCGGCACTATCATGCCGGCCTGCAAAAAGCTGGATATGCACAGGCTGATCCCGAAACGCGACCCGCAGAAGCGGATCACTATTACGGGCTTTTTCGACATATACATGGTGGTTGCGACCCAGTCAGGCTGTAAAACCCTACCACCCCGCTGTCGCCATTGCCTCGTTCGTTATTCAGCAGGGTGCACCACGTGTAGGTGAGGTTCGCTTGGGTGTCTCAAGTCTTATGATGTCATTTGACACCCTTCACACCCCAAAAGATTTTATTTTACATACTTACTTTTTATGTAATTAGGGAATATTTGTGGGCGTCCAGTGGTCGACATTCGACCATAGTTAATTTATTTTTTAAAGTTTGAACTTTATTAGAGTTCTTTTGTCAAAGAGCTTCTATAATCACAGATTTTCATCATAGCTCCTCAGTTATTTGTCATTTGCCATGATCTTTATTATATAATCATTAAAAAAAAGTCTTTGTGTAAATGAAAATGAAAATTAATTATAAATTGGAAACAAAAACCACGTGATAAAGCTCAAATTTTAAGCAAACATAATTTTACGAAAAAATAAAGAAATTTATCGCAACCCATGACACAATTTTCAATTAATTTTACACCATGGGGTGATATTTCTGGGTGATATTGAATTGAATGTAGTCTGTTCATTATGAGAAATAGCGATATGCCCAGTATCATCGTTTGGAAAAGTGATGGATGCACAATACAATCAAATGGTGAATCCAAGACAAAGACGTTTTTAATACTACCATTAGCTTTTGAAAATGAATTCTTTTTTGTTGATATATGAGGTTGAATTGCAACATTGTAACCACAAAGGTCTAAGTCATGGATTACTTTTATGAACAAAATTCTTATTTGGATTATACAATGTATTATTTGGCTCATTTTTTTATTAATTCATCTATTAAGTCTATCTGCTTGTATGAATACGCGTCACTGCTAAAGTACTAGGTTCACAATAAAGCCACAATGGAACTGGGTCGGTTTGGTAGTAGTACCACCCTCTCATAGAAAACCGACGCGAAGCAACAGTGCTTGCATTGTTGCGTTTCGTTCGGTCAGTGAGAACGCCGGAGACCCACCTCTTCTCACCTTACCCCTCTCCTTTTCCCTTCCTCCTCCCACTCCGCCCTCTCCCAAACATGGTGTTGCAAGTGTCTATGAACGGTGGTGATCACTTAACATCAGGTGACCCATCTGTTCGTTTGCCTCCTATGATATAAAAAAAGGTGTCTAGAAAGTAATGAAATATATTTCAATCATTTCTAAAAACGTCTGTCTGTCTGTTTGTATGCACACGCATCACTGCTAAGATACTGGCTTCACAATAAAACCAGAAAGGAAATCATACAGCATATCTTCGAAAATAACTTAGTATTTGTTTCATTAAAATCGGTCCAGTCTATCATAAGTTATTGTAATTTTAATGATGACGCGGCGTAAGTATGAGAGAAAAGTTGATACGTAAATGCATGTAATACATTCAGGTGACTTTATTGATCACTGTTTTACATATATAAAAAATATATACAAAGGTTTTATAAATACGCGTTATAAATACAACTTATTTATTAAAATTTAGCAAACACTTTATATTACATAGTGTAGGAAATGCTATACGCTTAAAATCGTTAGGACATTCAGGCATTCAGGCCAATGATTTAAAAAAAAAATTATAGTCGATTAGTCCAATATCATTTTGACGTATTTTAACTCCATTTCTCTGAGATTCTTTTATGTTTAATTGCTTTTTTTCATTAGAATTGATTTCATAAAGATTCTCGTCGAACTTATTCTATCGTCTCTATCATGACAAGGCTTCCGAAGATCTATTTAAGCCCCAGTTTTACTGTGGTTTTTATCTCCACGAAAGATAAGGTTAGACAAGTAAGACTTTTGTCTTATAGTAAAGCTGTTACCCGGTCAGTGTATTCCCTCCTGCTCCCAACATTGAGTTCTTGGGTCCTTGAACTGATTTTTGAGCAGGCGATATGGGAGTGACGGCTGGCAAGAAATTGTTGATTTCTTTGTAATTGGTGTGCAGACCATTAGGACCACTGCTGTTGATTTTACATGCTTAAATTAAAAGAAAAATCCGATCATTAATATAGGTCGACATTGAAATCTGTAATGTTATCTCAATTCCCACTGAGTATAAAGGTGCAAATTTTTTAATTGGGGGTAAAATTTCAAGATCATAGGAGCCATATCTGTCCTTTGAAAGAACTTTTAAATAAATAAATACTTTTATATAATCTATCTATCTAATACCTTTAAAAGAGCAATTCGTATATACTTTTATATTTGTATATATTCAGGATCTCGGAAACGACGTCATCTATTTCCGTAAAACTTAGTATGTAGGTTGTAGATCGTTTCGGGGACGATAAATCGATCTAGCTAGATTTTATTCATAGAAAACTTTTATAACTGAGATATCAGGCAATGAAAAAAATATAGCTAGAATATTAAGGTAAATTTCGCCGCCGCTGTCAAAACAAAAATAGCTCAGATGGAAATTGGTTGCTTTGAAAATCCGTGTAACCCTAGTTCGAATCCGAGTGTATATAAATAATTTTTGTTGCAAGAAATGATAATTTTGTAAAGCAAACCTAGCAATTTATTTAATTTTTTATTAATAATTTTATTGGTATAATTATAAGATAGATATACTTTTTTAATATTTTTCTTTTTTGCGAAAAAATGCTAATTTTGCGTGGCAAATCTAACATTTTATTTTGATTTAAAAATATTTTTAAAGAACCGAACTAGGCTCGGTCGCCCAGGTACTATAATTAAAATTAAATTGAAACCCAGAAATAATCATTAATCATTTATTTGTTTGAATATTGCTAGATATATATCTATACATATATTCAGTCGCGAGCTCTGTGCCCTGTCACGTTTTCCTCGATCTTATTACGCTATTGACCTAGCAAGAACAGCTTCACCGGACTACCTGTGCCCTAGCATGTGAATATGTGTTTCAATAGTTAATGCTGTCTCTGTAATTCAGAACTAAAATTGGCTATCTCGCATTATATTGACTTTTTATTGAAAATCCCAAAACATGTATTTCTAAAACTGTAATTCATCGCTGAAATAAGCTGCCTGAATAAATCAGGTCTCTGTAGTTGTTGGAAAATCCAATTACTTGTCTAAGTAATCATAATACGATGGTAACCTTTTACATTAATGGTTGGATATTTGTGAAGGAATCGATAGGAAATTACATTGTAAGTATCAAACGTTCAAAGGGCTTTGATATTGAGGGCTTATGTTAATTAACTTAATATTATCGTTCAGTTGACAATAACAAAGGATACTTTACTGAAATATTTAATACCGAAATTTAAAAATATTCGTCGACCTACATTTACTACAATTAAGACTATTTTATGTTGAGTTAGTCGTCATAGAAGGGATGATATTTTGTGATTCGGCTGGTGTGGTTACAAGAATATATATAGTACCAAGAATATAGTGATTGGTATCAATGACATAGTGTATGAGTTCTCGTCAATCGTTTTGTCCGATCTGAATATAGACGTAAGTTGTATAACAAAGATAAAATATTATTATAGGAATGTAAAATTTACATTTATTTTTTCATAAGGTATTTTCAACGTCATTATATACCAATATAAAAGAATTATACCCTTTTAACACCTTACGAGTTGAGTTTCCAAAAATCCTTCTTTAACGGTCATCTACAGTTTGAAAGGAACCCGCATTCAAATTTTCACCGCCCTATAATAGTGGTACGTTATAATGACTATTTGGACACCTCACGATAATGAGATGAAACATCGATTTATTATCGACTAGCCTCTGCCCGCGACTTCGTTTGCGTGGAATAAAAATATTATTTATTTCTAACACGCAGCGGGAGCTCTCAAGAGGAAAAAACCACGATTTTGAAATATTCTTCATTGGTGCTCCACTCCTATTAGTCTTAGCGTAATGATATATAGCCTATAACCATCCTCGATAAATGAGCTATATAACATTGAAAGAATTATTCAAATCGGTCCAGTAGTTCCTAAGATTACCTCCTACAACGTCACAAACTCACAAACTTTACCTTTTTTTTTTTCGAAATGACTACGCTATTGACCCAGCAAGATCTTAACAGCTTCACCGGACTACTAAACAAACTTTACCTCTTTATAATATTAGTATGGACAATAATATAATCTAACACTGCACTGTTTTGCATTAAGCATTGACGCGAGCTTGCCGAGGGTAGTAGTTGTAATGGCCAGCAATCCTATATACAACCATTTATAGAATGTAAATATACAATTTCGAATTTTGGAAAATCTTAATTCCAAGTCGTTTCGTAAATAAGTACACTGATATTCATAATACATTAAGCAATCTGTCGACCGACGCTATTTTTTTGTCAATATTAACATAAAACGTGTTGTCCGTGAAACCATATTATATAGTTAGATATTGTAGTAGTTAGATATGTATAGTATAATTTTACAAGTATAATGTGGAAATTAATACACTAAATTTACTTTCTGAAAACTCTATAAAGTTTAGGACTAAGTGCACATCTATTGACAATAAGCAATAGCAATTTATTACTTTGAAAGTAGTTATTAATTTATACGAAACTTCATGAGTGGAAACGTCAAAACGGCCATCACAGTGTACCGCTACTATAGTTTAAACTGTGTGTTGATACGTTCATAAGTCAGGCAGTTATTCTTTCATATACACATATTAATAAACAAGATAAGATTAAGAAACAGCGATGGTATTTCGAGATACTATGTTAATAAAAGTTTAAGACCTTCGCGGAACGGCGAAATTTTGATGACGATACTCGCTATAAAGGTCTTTCCGAGTTTCCTACAGCCCAATTAAAGTGTCCCAAGGGCGACAGGCTGACAAATTCATTAGGTGTCTTGATTCGTTAAGAATTTATTTACTTTGAAAAGAAAAACAATTAAAAACCCCTAGGCGGATTAACAAAGGAATAAACTGTGTGAAGTACGAACGTTTTGAAGTGTTCTGTTTTGTATTAATTAACTGTGTCAGGAAAGAATGGATATTTTTTCTTTTGGCTTCATTAAATGATTTTTCTTTTAATATTTAAGTATGTCATAGTTACTACATTATGCTCTATGAAAACTACGTCCTTAACCACGTTTATCAATTGAAATACTGTTATTTAATTATGTATTTAAATATGGATCTAACCATATATTATTCATAAATAAATTAAATCAGTACATCAAGTGTATTATTTACCTTGGTAAATCTGTATGAACTTTAATGTCCAAGTAAGTATTTATAACTTTTCAATTCTATCGTGAGTTCATAAGTACATACCCTCTTTTTAATCACTATAATATACGTAGTATATTATTTTTAAGTACTCAAATGTAACACTTAGCTTTATAATATTTTTAAATAAGTAATAAATTGTACTGAGCTCTGTGTAATGCCACTGAGTGTGGTTTCATCTGCTACGATGCATGCTTAATTACTCGTTCGTATTACTGAAAGTCGTTTCCAGTTCACGAACTCTTTATAATTTCCATGACGTAATGAAAAATACTGCGACGAAAATCTTATGTCTCAAACATTTTCTTTTTGTAAGGGGCTTTTATTCCACCGAACATACCAGCCCCATTGTTCCCCAATATTAGTAGCTCTATCATGAGAGTCACTGATGAGATATCATTACTAGATCATACAGCTTCCTAGCTTCACCCGAACAGGGTTCAGCCAAGATGCTTTGATAAATACCTATGTTCTGGCAAATACTTTTTATACTACTCATCAACGATTCTCTTTCTATACGGTTCTTAGCACACTCCATCATCTAGTGATGCACATCCTCAATTTTTCTGCATACATCGCAGCTGGGAGATTCAGCTTTCCTCATTAGATATGCAAAACTTCTCGATGGATACTACCATGTCTCAAACATAATCACATAAAGAGAGAAAGAGAGAGAGAGTAAAGACGTAAAACAAATTACCGGATTTTGTGTATCTCTGCTTACAATACTGCATCAATCTAAATACTAGAAATTGTAACAAACTGATCGTCCCTTGTTTCAGACTTAGCAAAACCAGTAATTTAGGTAATAGTCTTAGGTACTAGAATAAAATGCCAAAACATGTTACCAATTTGTCGGACTGTAAATTTAAGCGCCACGTCATGGAGGTTTTATGTCAAAAGGTTATTATAGGGTGGATCAATATGTGAACGATGGGGATGTCTGGAATTGACTGCTCTCTGTGCATACACTAATAATGATCTTATGATGTATTGGAAATATATATATATGTTAAAAAATGTACCCGATCGAGATTTTTCGTTTGAGTGGTTTTTCGAACTGGTGGTAGTTTTGACATTCATAATTGCCTTATTAGGGCCTAAACTGAATAAAGTATTTTTGATTTTGATTTTCTATTTTACCTTAAGAAGGATTTGACTTGAGTATAGACATTATTCAACAAATGATACAAAAAAAAAAGTCGCTACTTGCGTCTTTCTGTGATGGCGCTTAGTTATTTAAAACTAGGTATAATTAATGATTATATTATTTATTTTGTCTCCACGTTAAAAAAAAGGTATAATGAATGAGGTATAATTATACACATTCATATCTATGTTAATATATTATCACTTGTTAACATATCAGACAAACTTGTTTACACCATCCATAGCCTGAATCTATGTACATGAGGAGACGTTCGCAGTTGATAAACACCGCACCATGTAGCCACCAATTCCGTGACTAATTAGTTGGCAACGATTCACAGACTACTCAGCGAGTTGTAGGTTATATTGATCGGTTGGAAGTTGCAATTGTATTCCGAAGTGAGATAATTAAAATGGATGCAACTGAGGAATCTAGTACTCTTATAATCTATTGTTTGTTCAGGCTAACCACCAAAATAATTCAAAACGATTTTGATGGAATGTTACCGGTAGGTACAGACTTCTTAGACTATTGTCTAAGCTATATGTTATTTTCTTTGCTATGAGAGTTAATTAATAATGATAATAACATAGTAGTTCGCTTTTAATAATTATAAATACTACCATATTAATAACAACCGATAATTGTTGACAGTATATCTTAATATATAAAAGTTATACTCAACCGATTTTCATGACAGTTGGCATTTATGTGTAATTTGGTCCTACTTGAGAAATAGGATGATTTATAATTCGAAAATATATTTTCTTATTACAAATCAAATGATTGTCAATGTTGATTATTTTTATTAATTGTGAGTTTCATCAGTCTGAAACAGATGGCGTTTTAAGTAAGATCGTTAACAGAAAATTGTAGGACCAGCTGTTATAGAAATCTCATAGAGAGCGGCACGTTTTATATTGAAAATAATCGATACTAATATTATAAAACTGAAGAGTTTGCTTGAATGCGCTAATATCAGGAACCACTGAACCGATTTCATATATTTTGAGTTTTAGACGCGGACGAAGTCGCGGGTATAAGCTAGATTGTCATAATTTTCATTCAAAAAGTAATAACTAAACCACAGCGACGCGTGACCGGATCAGCTAGTAAGCTATAAAATCTATTAAGTATTCTCCATATCTGATTGATCCCGATATAACCAAAGTTTATACACGTCTAAATAAACAATTACTTGAGCATTACAATATTAATATTAAAATTGTAAAAAAGTATTATATTGTAATCAGTTATTCTCGACCCTTTAATAAACGTAACTTCACGATAAATCCCTTTCAGCTATGGAATTACAACTCACATGCGTGCAAAATATACAGAGAGGAAAATGCCTTCATGGCCGATCAATAAAAAAAACTCTCGAGTTGATACAAAATTTATTATCCTAACTGGCAACATGGAAATTTACTTAATCGCTGTTGAATATTTAAAAATATAAAAGCATGTCTAGTATTTTACCTTAAAATTTTTATTAGAATGCTTCGTAAAATAAACATTATTATTTTGTTTACATCTAAAGTTGTAGTCGGCCTTTTGAGATGCATCAAAGTAATGAACTATCGAATTTTATTTTTTGGAAAGACGACAAGACGATGCATTTTGGTATATATATGTCACTTAACATCAGGTGATCCACCTGTTGTTTGTCTTTTTTCATATCATATAGGAGGCAAATGAACATGCGGGTCACCTGTTATTAAGCAATCACCGCCGTCCATAGACACTAGCAACTCCAGAGGAGTCGCAAGTACGTTGCCAGCCTGTGCTTGGGGGAATGGAGAGAAAGGAAAGGGGGAAGAGAGAAGAGAGGGGAGGGGAGGGTAGATGGATCTCTGGCACCCTCACTGACCGAACGAAACGCAACAATGCAAGCACTGTTACTTCACGTCGGTTTTCTGTGAGAGGGTGGTGCTACCCCGGACGAGCGGACCCATTGATGCTGAAACCAATAATAGCTTTAGCGTGGCTCCTCCGCCTACTAGGTTTCATATGGTATAAAAGAATAGCCTAGAATGTATAAAATCGCTTGAATACTTGTAAAACCATATTATTACTCTGCGCCAAAGTAGTCGGGAAATATAGCTAGTAAACAAAAATTGAATATAATAATATACTTAAAGATTAAAAAAAAAAAACTAAACATAACATGTAAATTATATGATTATTAAATTGCTTAAAAATAAAAACGCGACGTATATATGTATATATCATTAAAACATTTTTAATTATTATGTTAATCCTTTTCACCGTTATTGTGTAAAAATCTACGGTTAATAAAATATTTTTTTAAGTAAAAAGTATTTTTTGCGCTTTCCCCCTTCTGTGATCCCTCTTACGGTCCCTAATAAAGGTTTTTATGGTGCCCGCAACAGGCGACTGTATATCTACTACATATGCTGATTCGTAGGTACGTAGTTACAAAACCGGACGTTTACCCATTACCGCATGTCGAAACCAACCGTTTTCATGTTTACACGAAACAAACGTCGGTTAAATGTACGAATTCGTTTGTAGAATTCGAATGACTAGTAACTAGGTAAGTCGAGTATGTTGTTAATGCGTTTGTTTCTCTAATAAACACCAGATATTCTGTTTATCATGCAAAAATTATAATTCTAGATAATATTTTGGAAGTGAAATTTTTTATAGCACGGTATGGGAACAAATATCGTTACGTGTATGTATGTGTACTTTTTTTTTTAAATGACTACGCTATTGACCCAGCAAGGTCTTAACAGCTTCACCGGACTACTAAGGCGAGCGCTTAAGGCACACAACCGATTTTTTTTTGGCAACCACGGCACGCCACTGTTGTGCACGGCATACCTCGGCTTGGCTGTTTCCTGTTGCATGCAAAATCGCGACCTATCTTAGCTAACCTAGCTAACTATTCTTATATGTATGTGTTGTTGAAACCTATATGTGTACCAAGCATATACGCCTCAACAACTCCTCCATATATTTATTATCAGAAAATTGAGAGTTTTTCAGTTCCATAAGGGAAAAAAAGTAAACCCTTCCACTTTCATGTGTAAGCGTGAAAGCGTGCACGTGTGTGGAGGTGATCGTGTAGTATATTTGTGTGTCACCGTATCGCGCAAGCAACGCACTCAAGGGCTCCTTACCATGGGATCGAACCTAGGCTTGAGCCACTGCCGTGGGAGGCCTAATCGGGTTTACATGTATATCTACCTACATAAGCATCTATTTAGGTATATTAATATACAAAAATGAGTAAATGTATAGTTAAGTATTGTATATAGTTTATAAGAATTCTCGTATATATTTATAATACATATGGTATAAGCCAAAGAAGTTTCGGCCTACACTTGTACACATACCTACGTGTAACGTTTGACTTACCTCGGAACTTCTTCATTTATAATGAAATTTGTTTTTTTTTTTCAAGGGAGTCTTTTTATTTTCATTGTCATTGGACCTAGGATTTTGAAAACATCAGATAAAAGAAAAAAATCAACCAAAAACACGAAATTTTCGTATAAATAATCTTTCAATACCAAGCATTTAAAGGTTATAGTTCTAATAAGACCTACGTACCAGGTGACTGTTTAAGGGTGACACCGTTCAATCATGTTCATTTCATCATGTTCAATCATTCATGGCCACATTTAGAATATAAAATAATAATATCAAAACAAATACTAATAAACAACAAAGAGAACATTAGTTAAAGTTTGTTCTAAAGCCTTTAAGAGTATGGGAACGATACTTTTAAATGTAGAAAAATCACACCTAGATTCAATAAACAAAACCGAAGGGACGTTTTTGAAGATTAATCACACGGTCGAACAAAGGGAAGCGGAGCGTGGGCCGAGGTATGAACTGAGAGCCGGAGTGCACGTTACGGCGTGATTCATCGCGTCAATATTTATTACATCAGTTTGTTTTTGCGTAAATCACCTAATGTTGAGTGGATATCAGTTTTGCGTTTCTCGAGATAATTAGGTCAAATATTAAGCACCTATTTTTAATTGGTTTAGAACCAGAAATGACTACTCAGTAACTCCAATGAATAATGTGACACTTCAACCATTCAACCGGTATACAACTTTACTGACGGTTTAACACCTGTACAATCCATTAAAGTTAACTATTCTTTATACACATGTATACCAGATATCTCAAAATAAGATATGGATTTTCGATTCCACATACAAAAGTTACTACCAAATACATACTAGCGTGAAAACGACAAAATGGAACTTTGTTACGTAAAACTTTTAATTGGAAAGTAGAAATAGCAACGCTGTGTTTGATGTATTCTAAAAATTTAATCACACCCGTGGATTTGGGTGTGCCGGGTTTGCGTTCGTTATGAAATCATTTTTCGTTTCTCTTCCCAGGTTATACTGGAAATGTATATTCGATTTTTCACTTTTCATGACAAAGAATTATTTCATCTATACAAATGCATTAAATTGTAATTTCCGTGTGATATGTCAACATCACAGCTTTTTATTTCAAGGAGATGAAATCATACACAGTATTTATAACCAAAAAAAAAATTTTCATTCTCTGTTTGCTTGTAGGCTTATTTGGTTAATATCTGAAACGGTTGGACCGATTTTGACACAACTTAACTAACAGATATCTGATGCTCTATGGAAATTACAAATAACTTGGGAAAATTTTAATTCTGTGCAAATATAATAAAATGCAGAGTTCAGAACCGAACATTTTTTTTGGTAACTATCACTAAATATATCCTAACTAATCTAAAATAAAACTGCAATTTTATCAGGGGTCTTTTAAAATTGACTTTATGTCGCTGACAATTTGTCTGGATCATTCCTTGTATCAGTACGAGTTTCTATATTTCCTTTCAATTCTCCAGCTCGAATAAGTGATATTGGTTCATTGAAGGCAATACTAGTTGACAGTACTTCAAAATTAGATACGTATAGAATTATTATTAGGAATTATTAGGTACGTATTGTACCAGATCCTTTACTATGGAATAAGAAGTTTACTACAAGTAAATAAAGAGAAGCCACACATGATAGTAGGAAATGGTAAGTAAGTTCTTGTCTTGGAGGATTTAAAATATTTTGAGTTGTTGAGTATTCAGAGTAAAAAGCAAATCATCTATATATGTAGATAGAAATGAAGTGTTATTTGTCCAAGCTAATACTTGAAATGGTTGAACAAGTTTTTGATATAACTGGCATATCTGGCATATAGAGGAATGTTCAATGTGTCATTTAAGCTATATATCGTTATGATTTACTTTAGCAGTAATGATAACGTTACTTGATTTAACGTAAATTCAGTAAAATTGTTGTCAGCCAATAATGACCAAATTAAATTTGAAGAAATAGACCCACGAGAATGAGATTGTGGGAACCATCTAGTTATACAGTAAGTAATAGTATTTGTCCGGATGGAGGGTAGGCTGTTGCTACTGTCAAGATCGGCTCCGTATTCTCTTACAAAATTAAATATAATTAGACGTGAAAATAAAGTGATGTTATAGCTAAAAAGTTAAATTAGTGTTCAAATAATAAGTGCAAGTAAAGACAACAACAATAGACTACTAATTAGTTAAAAACAGTGTAAAATACTATTTGCTTACTCGGATAACTTCAGACTAAATGGTGAACTCTGTGACTATTTGTGCGGCATTGCACGTTATATAGAATTGATATAGTCGCAGTGAACAACATAAACATTCGTTTCAAAAGTGTTGTGATTATCATATTTGTAAAAAGACTTTGAAATTTAACCAGCATATATAACAAAAGTTAGGAAACGCTCTATCTGTCAGAAACAGGCGGAACTGAGATTAAGTGATCAAACGAAACAAGCTTACGCTCAAAAATCGAAATATCAAATCTAGTTCAGACATCTGCCGATAGAGGACACTTGCTGTACCAAAACAAGGAAGAAATAATGTCAATTCTTAAAAATATACAAGGAGAACTATCCCAACAGAAGCAAGAAATGAGAAACATGGAAAAAATTATAAAAGAAGCTATAAATAAAAACACAGATGAGAAATTTAGTAACATAGAAACTAAAAATAAACAGTTAGCAAAAAAAATAGAACTGCAACAAAAAACTATAGACTTCCTTGATAAGCAACTTAGAAAGAAAAACGTCATATTCTTCGGAGTAGCTGAAAACGAGAGAAACTATGATGAGTTACTGGATTGCATTGTAAACATCATCCACTCAAAAATGGAAATATTATGTAAAAGATGGGAAATCGAAACCGTAACCCGGATAGGAAAGAAATCTGATAAACCTAGACCGGTGGTAGCAACAATTTCAACAACAAGTAGAAAATTAGAGCTCCTGAGGAAGAGAAATCATTGGACAATACGGGTATCTATATCAAACAAGACTACACCCCTTCTACACTCCAAAGACGGAAAGATCTACAAGATCTCCTCAAGAAAGAGTGGGATTCTGGAAATAAGGTATTCCTACGCCATGATAAAATAATTACGTTAAAACTACGTAAAACTAAATACCAAGCACCACCAAAAAAATACACAAACAAGAGATTCTTGTCAGAATCCCCTGAAATAGAAGTTGTGAACACGGGAGGAAATGAAGGACGCGATAAACCAATTATAAAGAAAAACAAAGCGCAAAAAATTACTAAGTACCTAAGCCCTCCACATTTCAGTCCAGTGACAAAAACACAGAACGATACAATAAGTGATAAAGGAACAAACAAAAAAAACTAAGTGGCGCCTCCCCACTTCCTTCTTCAAGCCGGCTGGTCCCCGTGGAGAAGTTTGACTAAAAACCTCCTAGATCAAGAACCAAATAAGAGAAGAAACAATCAAGTACACCTATTTGTATTAAGCCTAAATGTGAGATGCTTACTATTTAACAGCAAAATTATTGAATTAAGTAATTCAATAAGCTCTATGAAATGGGATATCATAGGCCTGAGCGAAACTAGAAGAGAAAAAAAGACTATCGAAGAACACTCCCAATTCATCCTCTATCATACATGGGCGACAAATGCGAGAAACGGAGATGGATTTATGTTAAAAAACCACTTGAAAGATAAAATAATTAGTTTCAAGGCATTCTCAGATAGAGTAGCAACCTTAGAAATACAAGCATCAGACAACTCGATCTGTTCATTAGTGCAGGTATACGCCCCCACGGAAGCATATACAGACGAGGACACTGAACTATTTTATCAAACCATTGAATCAGCTCTAGATTTCGTTATTCCAAAGAAAATTATAATACTCGATGATATCAATGCAAGAGTGGGAGAGATGTAAAGAGGCGAAGAAAAAATTTTTGGAAGCTACTCATATGGGCAAAGGAGCCCGCACGGACAGAAACTGATTGAATTCTCACTAGAAAAAAACTTAAAAATTGTAAATAGTATGTTTAAAAGGAAAGCACACAAGAAATGGACTTGGAGGCATCCAAATGGAAAAACCTTCAATGATATCGACTACATGCTCACCAATCAACCCAAACAAATTCAAAGTTTCGATATTATAGGTAGTCTAAATTTCAATACAGACCACAGATTAATCAGATGCAAAATACTCACCCAATCACATCGAAATAGAAAACGCATCAAGTCTACATGCAATGCGAGACTTCTACCAATATTATCTGAAAGCAGTGTAAAATACCTGGAAGATAAATTCATGGAAGCGATCAACTAATCAAATGACGTCCAAGAACAATACGACAAGCTAGAGAAAGAACTTAAGCTTGTGTTAGAACAATTACCACAAACTAAAAAGGAAAGAAGAAAATACATAAACGATGACACGAGAAAACTTTTGGAAGAACGCAAACTGCTATACGGGAAGAAAAGGACAAAGAAAGCTCAGGCAAACATAACAAAACTGAGTAAAGAAATAAACAGGAACATAGCACGTGAAAAGAAAACAATAAGGCGACATACCTTCGAAAAACTTACTAATAGAACTGGAGCAATACAAAAAGCTTATAAAATGTTAAGCGACAAACTGGAGTGGACAGCTAATCTAAAAAATAAAAAAGGAAGAGTGCTTAAGAAGCCCAGATATATTAAAGGAGGCAACTACGTTTTACAAAGAACTTTACTCATCTAATGCCGAACTAAACCTACGTGATTCAGGTATAACTAAAGCCCCAGCCACCAAACAAATAGAGTCAGAAACAATACTCAAGTCAGAAGTTGAATATGCCATAAAGACACAAAAGAACGACAAAGCACCTGGCAGCGACAAAATCACAAATGAATTATTAAAATCTCTGTGTGATTCATTACAGAAACCTCTTCAAAAACTTTTTAATAATATTCTAGAGAAAGCAGAAACACCAGTGGTCGAAGTCTACAATCACACTCGTTTTTAAAAAAGGCGATCGTACTGATCTAAGGAACTTTAGACTGATAAGCTTAATGACAAACATGTATAAAACATTCTCGAAAATTATACTGCATCGACTTGTAAAAGTCCTAGAAGAAAACGAACCGCGAGAACAAGCAGGCTTTCGCAAAACTACTGCACACTTGTCCATATACAAGTAGTGATCCAAATGATTGAGAAGGCCAACGAATATGGTATAATTCTATACATGTGCTTTATAGATTACAAAAAGGTAGGTGGTAGAGCCCCGCTGAAGCTATTTTTGGTTTCAGCATGGATGGGTCGGCTCCTCCGGGGTAGTACCACCCCTCTCACAGATAACCGACGTGAAATAACAGTGCTTGCATTGTTGTGTTTCGTTCGGTCAGTGAGAGAGCTGGAGGCCCACGTCCCTTCCTTTATCCTGCTTTCCCTTTTCTTCCCCTCCCCATTCTCCCATATACAGGCTGGCAACGCACTTGCGACGTCCTTGATGTCGCTAGTGTCTATGGACGTTGGTGATCACTTAACATCACGTGACCCACCAGTTCGTTTGCCTCCTTTGATATTATAAAAAAAAGGCATTCGATTCCTTGGATCATGAAGCGATATGGGCAGCATTGACAGAGTATGGTATAAGTACAAATTATATACATCTGATCCAAAGTATCTACTCCAAATATTATGCAAAAGTATGGCTCGAAAGAGAGGGCAAAAAGTTTCCTGTCAAAAAAGGGGTAAGGCAGGGAAATCCCTTGTCTCCAAAGATTTTCTCAGCAGTACTAGAAACTATTTTTAGGAAAATCAAATGGGAGGCAAGAGGAGTTAAGATAGAAGGAGAGCTTCTCAGTTACCTCCGTTTTGCTGATGATATAGTTCTGTTTGCTGAGAATGCAGTAGATTTAGAAGCAATGACAAATGAATTAGCAAGCGAAAGTAAGAAGGTGGGCCTGTCTCTTAACATCTCAAAGACAAAAATACTAACAAACGGAACACACCAAGAGATCAAAGTACAAAACCAAAAGATTGAATATGTAGAGGATTACGTGTATCAAGGAGAGCTAGTATCCTTTGAAGATTGTACCAAAAAAGATATACAAAGAAGTATTAGCATGGAAAAAGTACTGGGAGCTAAAAGAAATTATGAAGAATAAAGAAATCCAGTTACGCATAAAGAAAAAAGTCCATGATATAGCAATTTTACCTTGCCTAACATATGGATGCCAGACGTGGTCTCTAAGGAAAGAAGACGAGGAAAAACTTGCCGTGTGCCAAAGGAGAATGGAGAGAAGCTTCTTAAACATAAAGATTTCAAACAGAATAGATAATGAAAGCATAAGAAAAAGAACGAAAGTAACGGACATACGGAAAAGAATAAGATATTTGAAATGAAACTGGGCAGGTCACATCTGTAGGCAAGAGAATTTCAGGTGGACAAAAAGGGTAACAGAGTGGGTGCCACTAGGTTACAAAAGGAAACCAGGAAGACTAAAAAAAGATGGCGAGATATTTTCCATCAAAGATGTGGAGCAGATTGGATGAGAAAGGCAAGGGAAAGGGATCTGTGGAAAAAAATAGGAGAGGCCTACGCCGAAGAGGCGACTACAATTTAAATAAAAAAATGAAACGATTTTGTAAAAAAAGTATCTTTTTTGTTTATTTATTTATTTTAATTTATAATAGTATTTGTCCAATAGGACAGGGGAAGGACTTAATCCATACTGCCAATTCTGAAGTTGTATATATATGTGGTTCATGTATATTCTGTACTGAGTTTTATTCTATGTTCAAGTTAATATAAAGGCATACGCGCCAAATCTTCTATATAATATTTCGTAAATTTTTAACCATCTTTTTTTTAACTTAATTTTCAAGCCGTTTTTTTTTTGCCAATTCTGAAGTTGTCAATACAAATAGTTCTTATGTATTCTTTAATCTGTTTTCTTCTTTGTCCAACTTAATGTAAAGGCATAAGCGCCAAATCTTCTATATAATATTTCAGACGTTTTTTATTTTCTTAATCTTCGAATAATTCACATATATCACAGATATCAGAACATTTTAAAAATGTTATGTTATCTTCAAGTGTTGAGTTCATAAAGTCAATGTTAGTTTTAAAATTATCAGAATAAGCTAGGAGATCGATATTCCAGTAAAGTGTCGTGTAGTTATAACAAGATGGTGGTCCTTTTGTTAGAACTATCTTGGGAATTTTTGTGGCATCGCAGAATTCATGGTCCGTGATATTATTTTTCATTCACTTCACTAATGCAAAATAAACTATCCATATTACATAAAACACCACCAATTTTACACAACATAGAATCAAGTAACATAAGATTATGAATAAAATATAAAATCCACTACATGACATACTGAAATCCAGCCAAAAACTCCTCTAGTTATACAATAAATACATTATCTTTAACAGATATAATCCATAATTATCTATACTATAATATTATAAAGCTGAAGAGTTTGTTTGTTTGTTTGGTTGATCGCGCTAATCTCAAGAACTACCGGTCCGATTTGAAAGTTTCTTTCAGTGTTAGATAGCTCATTTATCGAGGATGGCTATAGACTACATATCATCACGTTAAAAGCAATAGGAGCGGAGCACTAATGTAGAATGTCTCAAGATCAGGCTATTTTTAGAGCATCCGCTGCGTGTCAGTGTCAGTATTATATGCGTTACCATGGTAACATGATAACATTCTATCGGAAATATTATTAGGGTTTATTTTGTGTTCCTGTTCAAAAGTTTATTCTACGTTATTTTTAATTCCAAATATTAATTATATGTAGTACGTTGCTGTCGCAAACATTTTATATATTGGTTAAAACGGCATGAAGATGCGTTTTGATCTTATCGCGAACAGACATATAGACAGACGTGAAACACGACTTTGTTGACACTACGTAGTGATGAACTGTTATCCGTGCATTCGTATGTGTGAAATTGACCAAAATTATGTTGTTTACTGTAAACATGCGCGTGTGACGTACATTGTACTGGACTCCAAGAATAAATATGATTGAAAGTCATATGATTATATGTGATTTAAATTATAGCAAGGTATATTAATAACTTGATTATATCAACAATATGAACATATTATATAATGTAAATGTTACCTCTTACTGTAGATGATGTGCGTGTCATACTTACAAATATTTTTGAAAGAGTATTATTGTTATTTACACATCTAATAACAATTTTGAATTTATTTAATACATTCAAAAAACGCGTGCGGAGCCGCGGGTAACAGCTAGTTATATATCAACTAAATCGTAGCCTGTAGCAATAAAATCATAGGAACATCTCTATCCTTTGTACTATACATAAATACATCTGTAATACATCTGGTGATTTCTCAGAAGTTATTGATCTTGTTTGAGAATTTTCCATTTACTTTTACGCTGTAAAAATATGTATTTCATAACACATAAAAACACTCCCTTCGTATATTTAATGTTATAATTTCATACGTTTCTGGTAAAATTGCCCGTTGGTTGTATTAACGGAGCTCCATAAATTCTTATTTGGGTACTAAATATCACATACGGACCGAATTCAGGTGTGTATCTTTTATATGTACTGAAATTTAAAGTATTTTTTTACAAAATAAATTATTCAATCATTATTGTGACAAATAGTCTGTAATAATTTTGATCATATTGATCCATCGTTATGAGACATATAAATCAATAATTTGAATTGAAATAAATTAAAGAATTTGCGTGTCAATTTTATTCTTATCTTTCAATCATTGTAAATAATCAAAGATTTTAATATGATGAACGATGAATAACGCTAAGTTAAGAAAAAAAGCTTATCCTGTGTGGCTAAGCTGGTGAACTGAACCTAAGATATTATATAAAAAAAAAAAACTAATTAGTCCTCAGTGAATTATAAAATTCGTTTTAAGGCGTTTTTTAATAAGACACATTAATCAATATAATGACGTTATAGAAGGACTGAAAGTAAACTTAAAACAACAACAAAATGTATTATTGATATATCAATTACAACTTTCTTAAAAACTATTCAAGAAAGAAATCATGGAGTTATAAAATAAAATGCGAGGCAACAATTTAGTAGACTTGATAAAGAAGAAAAACGAATAATATTATGACCCTGATATAATATAAACATCTCTATATTTGATCCGTCTTTTTTAGTACCCATGCATAGTTTAGATATTATAATGTTAGTTTATAGTTTGTTAAGTACAGTTTATTCTTTGACTGGCTATACTAATGTATATATAAATAGGCTAACATAAATCAATTCAATACATTTCTCTCTTCTGTTCCTCAACTGATTTTCTTTATTTTTTTAGTAACCATTCTTTAGAATTATTTTTTTTTTCTTCCAATGAACGAGTCGAAGCCTTTATTTATAAGTTTTCAATCATCATCATTTGAGGTGATTGCATCTATTGATAAACAAAATTTATACAAAGATCTCAACTCCTAGTTGGTAAAGAAGAAAATGGTTTCCAAGGATTTGATGTTACTGAATTCATTAATAACTCTAAGATAAAAAATAATGTAATCGGTTGACAAATATAGGCGAATATGGTACTAAACTTTTTAATCTTCGTCTATTTCTATTTAGATTATTAAAAAATATTTCAAGGGATTGTTTGTAAACATCAATATCGGTTACATAGTGTCCCACTTTTGTGGCAATAATTTCATAAACATATTGTCCCGTGAATCGATTATGTGCTTTGAGACTTTATTGGACAGCAAAACCTTTAGCTAACTTAAACAAGTTGACCATATAGTTAATTCATATCTATTTCTAGTTTTTAAATTATGCCAAAATCTAACACAATTTTGGCTACGTTCAGTGGTTAGTGGTCCTAGAGATTCCATTATATATCACAATCAATAAGTATATTGCTGCCTTAGAATCCAACTAAATAATTCTCACAATTTTGATCTCTCAACAATTTCCGAAGTATACAAATAAAAATCAAATTCCAGAGTCGATTAGAGTTTTTTTATAAGTTTTACCTTTAAAAATAGCTTCAAACAATTTTCTATTCAATGTGTTTTACTCGTAAATGAAATAATATTTACCGTATTAAGTAAACCAACTTCGTGAAAGCCACTGGCAAAATAAATTGTTTCAAAATTATTTGCGTACCGTTTGTTTTCTGTTTATTAACATTTAATTTTAACTAGCTCTGTGTAGATCGGAGCGAGACACGCAGTTTATTAAAATGAAATAGGGATTTTCTAAAAGTAAACATCAAATAGAAATACATTATTTACATGCTTATCGAAAGTGCACAAACCATTTACGACTTCATTTTTCATTAAACTCAGATTTAGTCCGGATAATTAATCGAATGATTCTCCGTTTTTGGTCTGCTCTTGGCAGGTTTTTTTTTTATATCAAAGGAGGCAAACGAACTGGTGGGTCACGTGATGTGAAGTGATCACCACCGTCCATAGACACTAGCGACATCAGGAAAGTCGCAAGTGCGTTACCAGCCTGTATATGGGAGAGGGGGAGGGGAAGGAAAGGGAAAGAAGGAAACAGGAAGGAAAGTGGGCCTCCGGCGCTCTCACTGACCGAACGAAGCACAACAATGCAAGCACTGTTATATCTCGTCGGTTTTTTGTGAGAGGGGTGGTACTACCCCGGTCGAGCCGACACATTCATGCTGAAACCAGTAATAGCTTCAGCGTGGCTCTACCACCAACCACGTTTTTTTATTCTAACCTAACCTTTCAAAATGTTCATATTAAAATGCATTATAGCAGTGATATAACTAGTGCCAGTTATGGAGTTTTCTCATTGTTTTTTTATGTATTAAAACCTATACAAATTTTATGAAGCTATAGCCTCAGATTTAGTAGTCTAGATAATTAATCAAATGATTTTCCGTTAACGGTCTACTCTTAATAGTTTACCAGGTTTTTTGTTCCAAATTAAATACAAACTTTCAAAATAATCATCTTATAATGCATTATAATAATAATATTACTGGCATTAGTGGAATTTGATCATTATATATTATTTTGTTTTAAAAATCTATACAAATTGTATATAGCCCAAGATATTGTTTATTTAAATATGTTAGAATCTCAACAACAATGTGTGGAACGATCAGTCGAATAAAAAATCAGTTTAGGTTCACTCTAACATGTAATTGCAGAATTTATCTATTGAAACAGTACATTTTCCTAGATGAAAGAACTCTTTATTTCTGTACCCTTGATAACATGTGTGCAAAATTTTATGATAATCGATGGAGCAGTAAAAAGATTAAAAGTATATATACTAGTCTATACTTCTATGCTAATATTATAAAGAGGTAAAGTTTGTGAGTTTGTGACGTTGGGATGTTGTGACGTTGTAGGGGGTAATCTCAGGAACCACTGATCCGATTTGAATAATTCTTTCAGTGTTAATAGATCATTCATCGAGAATGGTTATAGGATATATATCATCACGCTAAGGCCAATAGGAGCGGAGCATAGATGAAAAATGTTTCAAAATCGGTATGTTTTTTCCTTATGAAAACTGCTGTGTGTTAGTGTGTTTATTCCACGCAAACGAAGTCACGGGCAGAGGCTAGTAACAAATAGAGTCAAATTCGTATTTATAGTATTAGTAAGTTTGAAAACAAACTTAATTTCAGAAATTAAACTTCGTTTATCTCATCTAGAATGTTTTTTTTTTTTTTTCGAAATGACTACGCTATTTACCTAGCAAGGTCTTAACAGCTTCACCGGACTACCTTATCTAGAATGTTATATTTATATTTCTTTTTTATATCATAGGAGGCAAACGAACAGGTTGATCACCCGATTTTAAGTGATCACCATCGTCAACAGACACTTGCAAGGACACCAGGGGAGTCGCAAATGCGTTGCCAGCTTCTGTTGGGGGATGGGGGGAGGAAGGGAAGAGGAGAGAGGCAAGGTGATGGGCCTCCGGCAATCTCAATGACTGAACGAAACGCAACAATGAAAGCACTGTTACTTCACGTCGGTTTTCTATGAGAGGGTAATACTACCCCGATCGTGCCGACCTATTTATACTGACGCCAGCAATAGATTCAGTGTGGCTCTACCACTTAAAAAAATATATCACACGTTTAATACTCCTATCTTCAGTTTTTCATTTACCTGTGTACACATAAGGTAATAAAGAAACGTGACACCCCTAGATGCGAGATCACGAACTCAATTCAGAACGCTGAATGAAAACCGTACACAGATCAAGATAGCGCCGTTTCTGTGCGAGATTCCGGCGGAATACGAATTTTATTCAACAAATTGCAGTGAAGATCGAATCTCGATTGCAAATTGAATGTTAGCATGGAAAATATTATCGTTCGTTATTATTATGTCAGTTCGTGTATTGATAAGAACTGTACGCATGTAATATTATACCTTTACATACCCCAAATTGGTATGTAGGAAAATTCTCAAAGTTATATTTTGTTATTTTATATGTTTTTCTTCTGTACGTGTGTATGTCACTAAACTCCTCCTAAACGGTTGGACCGATTTTGTTGAAATTTTATGTGTTCCCGTGGATCCGAGAATGGTTTAGATTCACAATTGGACCCCGTAGGTGGAGCTGCGGTTGGCTTTTGGGATTTTTCAAATTATCAAAGCAGGATAACGTCCGCAAAGACTGCTAATATTCTCATATATTTATAAATAAATGTTGTTATCTAACTCGTAACTAATATTGAAATGTGAAAGTGTGTCTGTTTGTTATTTCAAACTTTAACAACTTAACCGTTCATCCTGAAATTGTAGGGAATACAGAAAGAGATACCCGTTTATCCTGAAATTTTGCACATACGTTGTAGGGCATACAGAAAGAGATACAAGATATTTATCAAATCCACTTTGACGTGAGCGAAGACATGATCAAAAGCTAGTAAGATATATATGGGAGTGAAAAACTCCAACACCGTTTAACTTGTAGCGACACAGTATAGCGCGGGCCTCGCAATTTGTCTACGTAGACACGCCCGACGCTGCCTGCCTCAGTCACCTCCGACGGATCGTAGGATACGTTCATATAAATTGACGTAAGAACTGTATTAGTAAATTATATAAGATATATACCATTTTAAGAATAGTTTTGGTGTCTTTATTGATTAACACCTCCTCAGTAAAGTGACTAAATAATAAACCAGCAAATAGTAAATTACCAAATGGTAAAAACTGATCGCAATGAAGTATATCACACTATGTTGTATTTGTTCTTAAGTATTAACGTAAACGTCGTCGAGGGATTATATTTTTAGTATGGTATTATAAACTTACTATCCAATATCTTACACAAAGTATTTTCCGTTAAAATACAAGAAACAATGTCATTTATAAATGAAGAAGTTTGATGTCTTTAGAAATTAATTTACACTCAAACGATTCAATTTATTCACAACAAAATTATTCAAAGCATAATTTATAGCGTTATTTTGGTGGCTGTAAATAACTTTATCTCGTTATTGGGAACTTTCTGAAAACATAAATTTATATTAAGTATTTGTAAGTCTTCAGCAAAATTAACATTTTAAGTATTCACTGAAGTCTTTGTAGGTATTCGGTTTCTCTTATATATTCTGATGAAGTATTTTTTATATTGCCTAAATAACTATTCAATTATTCTGGACCATATAAGTTACAAAATTAGTATACATACTTTTTTTTTATGGGTAATAAGAAAATCCACTAACAAAAGAAGAAGACCTTATATATTAAAATTATTAAAAAACGTATCTAGAAACCGTATACATTTTACACAGCAACCGTAAGGGTGATTTACAGTTTAAGTTACAGTTTTTTATTCTTAAGAACCTTCGTAGGGCTTGGTGACTAACATAGAAAGTACTAGTCAGTAGTTCGGTGAAGCTGTTAAAACCTTGACATGTCAATAGTGTAGTCTATTCGAAAAAAAAAGATCATACTAATTGGAAATAGCAGCTAGCGTAAGGGTGCCAAAGTGCCCGAACTCTCGGCTTGACCTATTGACGTGCATGCAATTTTGTGAGTACAAAAAACTTGTGAAGCATGATTCTATTTATTCCATCAACTAATTATACATATAAGACATATACCGTATATTTAATTATTGTGATATTTCTGGCGACAAAGCAGCTAAAAAAAGGTAAAAGGAACATCCTTTTTGGAACCTGCTTTCTACAACAACTTTATGTAAATATAAAATGTAGTACGATGTACTCCCGTATAATAGAACTAGAGAATGAATATGTTACTGTATCATCTAAATAGTATGCTCGAGAACATCTTTCAACACAAGAGACAACAACACTGTGAGTGTTTGGAAGCGAAGTTAACAGCCCATTACTAACAAGAGGAGTACGCAATAACTCTATGATAGTCGAAGCACAACTCGATTGTTACCGTAATTGGAACACTTTATAAATCGTAAGTAACATACTTATTCATGAAATTTGTGAAGAAGCAAGAAAAATTGTTGCTGCTACTGAAAATCTAAACTTAATATTCTCTCTCACGAATTAACGTCCTTAGGGCATAGAATTGAATTAATATAAAATACATTGTAATTCAAAGCGATAGAGCTTGTTTGTTTGATTAACCAAAATTTTAATTAACCTCCGAGAGAAGAAATCAGGCAGAAAAGATTTAAAGAGCCACAACAACTTTATTTAAATGTCTTAGAATAAAATGGAAAGGGACAAATGATCAAAAGGGTCAAAAGGAAAATTATAAGTAATATGGTAAAGCTGAATGTAGAAGTATCTAGATATGAATTGATTGATAGCCTGACACAAAAGAGGTTAGACGAGATATAATGTTGTCAATGACTTAGGCGGAACTTAACTAGAAACACGCTTCTGTGAACGGCGAACAGGCAACTCCCGAGAGGCGAATGTATATCATCAGTTAGTTATCTATGTGGTCCTACCAAAGAGGTAAGTAATTGGATATAGGTTGATTTAGTTTGAGATGTAATGCATCGAAGCGTAAAGCCTACATGGAATATCTAGATGGCCATTTGTATCTTAAAGCAGGTATCGTACGACAAAATTGAACGTGTATATAAGCAATGACGTAATAAAATAGATGTAACAGATTGTACTTAAGTTGAAATCACTGATTATTAACACTCCTGATTCCTTTATTTTCATTAATATAGAAGCGTATTATCGTTAGAATTATAAAGATCTTAGATGAGAAAGTCGAAAAGTTCGACCTCTTTCAAGGGTTAGGACCGATTTTGTTAAAATTTAATAGAGATAAAGGCGTGAGATAATTTTAATCTTGATGAAAGAAAAAGTTTACGAACCGTTGCAAAAACATTTTTATTTAAACTAGCTGAACCGCGCAACTTCGTCTGCGTGATATTGGTTATCTACTGTCTCAATTGTATTTTCAAACTTCAAAAATCTTAAAAACCTAGAACACAACTATAGTGACTCCCATCGTTTCTAATTGTGAAGCCAAAAAATTCAGGGACTCACTCAAACACATACCTAGTTAGTTTAATGAATGCCTTACACATGTTTGACGAAGCGGACGTAGCGCCGTCTGTCATTCAACAACACAAATAATTTCGTTTTTTTTTTTTTTTCGATCTTACTGCGCTATTGACCTAGCAACTTCACTGGACTACTAAGGCGAGCGCTTAAGGCAATCGGTCAATTTTATTTGATTTGGTGCTGTTTGAAGTATGACCAACAGTTAAATGATATAGATATTGTTATAACAAAACTAAAACCACGTTTAAACAAATAGGAGGCTTTTGTTTAACACAGTGAAAATTTGGAGTTATAGCTGTTTTATGAAACGCGATTTTAAAAAAATTCAATAAATACATTTTTAGCTTCATATTTTCTTTATGCCATAACTGACACAATTACAAAACAATTTTAATATTTCACATTTGCCACGCGTCCCGTGACAGCTCAATCTTTTTTTATCTCAGTCTGCTTTATATATGAAATATCACGCAGCTATCATCACTAACACAGCTTATCTATTTATCAAATCCAGTCGTAACATATTTCTGCATCAAAAAAATTTAAAACCCGATTATAATGAAAGAGCACTCAACGTTCTGATGACAAAGTTTATATCGTACTTGTAAAAATTAGCTCATTAATTTGAAGTACTCTTCTTGAAAATGTTACTCCACTCAAGTTTAAATTTACCTAAGTTTTAAGGCTTAAAAGTTTTAACAGCTTTGTAATCCGATTGGAATATATGAAAAGTTTTGAATTTCATAAATTATATACACATCGGGGCATCTATTGACCTGATACTCTGCGCTATTGACTATATCGGGCGTGTTACTCATTAGTAAAAACGGTATTGGTTGAAGTTATCGGTTGTTCATTATTTACCCTGTTGTGAGACACCATTGGTTGGAGGTATCTGCTGTTAATGTATCTTGATTTTTTAAAAGGCGACCGACGACTAGATACTGGGCATTCCCTCTCTGCCGTAACCTCTACGGATAATTCGTCGTAACTATATTCAGTATTTTGTTTCAGTAATCGGTCAACGTTTTATTTGATTGTTCATTGGTGTATTGATCGATCAAATTATATCCATGAACTACGGATGACGTCATCGACGCCATTTTGTTGCTGCGCCGACACTTTTTACTTCTCTTAACCAAAACATAAGCACAATATCCAGTGAAAGGATACAAAACATAAATATAACTCCAATTCGATATACACTGTGACGTGGCAAGTGTCACTGAAGATTTAGGACTGTCTTAATTGCTTAGTAAAAATATACATTCGTTTTTTGGCAGTCATATGAGAATGAAATGTATTGATATTTCAAAATTTATCGCAACATATAAAACTGAAATAAGTTAAACATAATCTATATCCATATTAAATGACTGAAATTGATAATATTTCGGAGTATTCAACTTCAAAATATATTTTACGAATAGTTGTGTAATTACACTGCATTTAAATTAAGCTTGTTGTCCGGCGAAGCTGTTAAGACCTTGTTGGGTCAATAGCGTAGTCATTTCGAAAAAAAAAATCAAGCTTCGTCTATGATTCATCTATAATTTAATGATTTAATAAAGTGTTTTTCAACCTTTTTCATGACAGCCCCTTTAGTATGAAGAAATATTTCGCGACCCCTTTACCCATTACTTTTTTTTCAAATATTTTATTTTGTAACAAATATTCTATTCAACATACTTATTTATTTTTATAATTAGGATTCGGATAAATACATAAGAGTTCTCATAAGTTTTATTTTGTTATTTAGATACAAATGCTTAAGATGGAAGAGATCCCATGCTTATATTTGTTCGTTTGTTTACTGGATACAAATGATTATGTCTTTTAGTTAACAATTTTCTTAATAATTTTTACAAAAAATTATAGTTTTTTTCTGCTGTAGGTTTCTCAACCTTTTGCAACCTATAGAAGCTGCACGACCTCCTAAAGAGGCTTGGTGACCCACACGTTGAAAATCGATGGTTTAATACCTTTAAACAAATATTTTTTGTATATTTTTATATTGTTATATATTCAGGATTTCGGAAACGGCGTCAGCGATCTCCGTGAAAATTAGTATGTATGTGGTTTCGGGAACGATAAATCAATCTAGCTAGATTTCATTCATAGAAAACTTTTTTTATAAGAGTTTTCAGGCAATGAAAAAATATAGATAGAATATAAAGGCGACTTGGATAGATATTCGACTTGTTCACAGGAAACGCTACTAAACTATCGTTTAGTACCAGTGTTAATCCATAATTATGCTAATTTTCAAATTATATGATCATAGGTAATCAAATAAAGCCACAACTTGAATAATTATGCATCGTATTTGGCCTAAATCAACCGCCCTGTCGGTACAAGTAACTTCTATCTTATAATACAGAATCTATTAACGGAATCTCTTGCCATTTGTTAGAGAATTGGCCATTGGCTCGAGTATCCGTGGCAAGATCTCCTAAAAGACTATTATAATTTCGATGAGCCGACACTCAAATTAACGAGGGCCGCAATCAGCCCTCTGTTTAGTTTAATCAGAAGTAGAAGAGCCATTTAACTTTCTAGAGTCGGGGCGCGTTTTATAAATCGACTGTACAATCCTTGACTGAGAATTATGTCGTACTTTGTAATGAATTTTGTTTAAAAAATATAACTTAAATAGTTCCTCAATTTATGTAGGTGGTAGAGCCACGCTGAAGCTGGTACTGGCTGAATTAATGGGTCGGCTCGCCCGGGTAGTACCACCCTCTCAAAGAAGCACCGACTTGAAGTGACAGTTTTTGTACTGTTGCGTTGCGTTCAGTCAGTGAAAGTGCCGGAGGCTTACGTCTCCTCACCTTCCCCCTCTCCTCTTCATTTCCTCCCCCACTTCCCCACCAACACAGGCTGGCAAAGCACTTGCTACTTCCCTGGTGTTGCAAGTGTCTGTGGACGGTGGTGCCCACTTAATATCAGCTGACTCACTTGTTCTTTTGTCTCCTACGATAAAAAAACTATATATTTTTGAAATAAAAGTTCTTATAAGAGAGCTTAATAATACTGATCAGTAATTTTTTGTATGATATAAATTGGTAGGGGTAAACACTATGTCGGTTAGAGTGTTAAAGACATCGGTTCTCGTATGATTATTGAGGTTAAGGCAACGTTGGGCGTTCTCAGTACTTGGATGGGTGACCGCCCGGGGACATAGTGTGACGTTGGCGTATGTTTCCCTATAATATAAAAGTTGTATGTATTTCTGTTGTATCTTTACGACACAACCTGTTTTTTGTCTTAACATTTAAATAAAATTATTTGTTTTGTATTAATCTTTTTTTTTATTGAAGCACGACAAGTGACTGTACTATGTCTGATGTTAAGCATAGTACAATCCAAAACATCGGCAACTACCGATAGACAGGTTATCCATCGCCGGTCGCCGCTGTCATGCCGGCTATAAAGACGAAAGTCACCCGGTACTGGATATGCACAGGCTGATCCCGAAACGCGACACGCAGAAGCGAGTCACTATGATGGGCTTTTTCGCCATATACATGGTGGTTGCGACCCAGTCGGGCTGTGAGACCCTACCACTCCGCTATCGCCATTGCCTCGTTCGTTGATCAGCAGGGTGCACCACGTGCAGGTGAGGTTGGCTTGGTGTCTCAAGTCTTAAGATGTTACTCGACACCCCTTACACCCCAAAACCACGGACCAGATTTTATACAGTATTTTAGTTATAAGAAACTTATTATTGGCATTGACATTGGTCACTTTTATTTATGATAAAATCATTTTTTAAACATTGTAGGCGTTTGTTTGTTCATAACCTAACCTCGTATTAAATAAGATTATTGTGGAATAAGATGTTAACATACTAAAACTAGAGGAAACCTAGGTATCAAGTTTAGCTGCCGAAAAACATATAAAGATGTCTGGCGATAAATTTTCAACTTAAGCTAGTTACGTAGGACTATGACGCATTTTTACGTGTTTTTTGTTGATCATAGTACTTTTTTTTAATAACATAAAAATGTATTGCCTTTTAAACTTAATTATTTTTAAGCATATTTGTTATTTTTGCATTTCATAAATCATCTTATATTAGGTTGGTAAAATTAGGTAGGTAAAATTAT
>JACEII010000025.1:8919952-8979739 GCA_014332785.1 Antheraea mylitta | reverse complement strand
ATTGGGAACAGTTAGATAAATAGTACATCTCCCCGTACTACACTGTCACGAATACCTATTCTACGGCTGAATGCAGAGCCATTCATTGCGTATGCGAAAGTGGGATTGAAAGGACATACTAGTTTTGTCACAGTAATTCGAACAATTCTTTTTGTATTTTTGATATAATTCTTGTTACCAGTTAGAACACACGTAAGTATTATATTTTTGAGTTCAAAGGTATTGTGTTTTTGCTCATATCATACACACAGTATCTGTTTTCGAATGCAACATAGATTGAAGGTAATAAAAAATGCTTTTGAGAGTGGCGGCAATTTTGATGTATGTTGACTGATTCGGGTAATTGGGAACGGCTTTAGGTGATTAATTTGGAACGTTCTCAATTACCCCTTACCCTCTTAATTACCCGTAGTCCTGTTGGTTGATTGTGTAAAAATATTTAAACTTTATAAATTATTTCAGACACCTCGTAATTACGTAAGAAAGATCGATCAAACGTTTTTCTTAATTATCTCATACTATTTCCATTTCCCCCAAGGGATCATCAATTACTCCATAGGGTATCAGGTAAACAGGAACGGCAATGTTTTTTGTTTTAGTTTATATTTTTATTAAAACGTAAATTTAAAATAACATTTTATGACTACTAAGTACATAGATAACTAAAGTACATGTAGCAATAAAATTTGATTTAGTTTATAATGTTTTTCCCAATTCTCCTACTAAGTTTCACGGAAATCGCTGACGCCGTTTCCGAGATCCTGAATATATAACAATATAAAAATATACAAGAATTGCTCGTTTAAAGGTTAGATAGATAGATTAGATTTATCATCAGTATACCACTATACACTGTATACATGGTCCCCAAATACTATTTTTTTATTATAATTCAAAATTTACGTACAATTGTAATAAAATTGACAACCCCATACGTACTAGATAATTAATTCATTCGCAAGACGTGTGCGTACGTGTAACAAAATATTGGAACAATTATCAAGGGATTTTCCTGAGTATATTTCGTTATGTAATTACATAGATCATACCAAACTTTCACATTATAAACAACAGTATTAGGTATACCATACACTGCTGAGTATATAAAGTTAGAAACTTGGAACTTTCAACAGATTTAATCAACTTACCTTTTATAACTAAGGAATCTTATAAAATTCTTAGTTTAACTTGTAACTTTGTATAAATCAATTATTATTGTCTTCAGATACTGGAGTATACATTGATTTTATAAATAAGGATACGTTACTTACATGATTTTTTGATAAAACAAATGGCATGGTATCACACACATACGTATAGTAATATTGTAACGCTACACTATTTTAGATAAAATGTGGAAGTAAGATGGCATATTCTCAATATCGGTGGTGGAAAAAAAAAGTTATATGTTGCTTTAGATATGGGCGGATTGACGGGGCAGTCGTTTAAAATAAGCTAACTATTCAAGTTTTAACAAGGCGCTCTCGAAGTGCTGATGAAGTACATAGCTACATAGTTATAATATCATCAAGAGTATATGAGTTTAATGCAACTGTTTAAATTTGTATAAGTGTATAGGAAAATAACTGTTTATAGTGATCGACCACAGTCTCAGCTGATGTCAAATGACGATGTGTTTTAAGCTACACACGCTGTACTTAGAGAAACTAACTCTCAACTGGAACTGCTGGAACACATTAATAGACGTTTGGCAATGGATTTTCAACTTGAAGGTCGTAGGTAGCCAGAGATATCCAGGCATTTCGAAGGCAAACCTATGCTTGAACTGACACTTTGGGTTAGAAGCTTTGCAAGATATATATTGATTAATTTCAAAACGGAATGAGCCAAAAGAGATTAAATATGAAAGGTTGACACCATGTTAACTAGTATGAGTTGTCCAACTGGGCACAGGCAACCTATCGCTTGATTACTAAGCGTGCGACAATGGAGAACATAATTGGTATGTCCTTTCATCGAGGTGACCGGTGCTTAATCTGTTGCATGAATTATGTATACAGTTATTGTATTATCTATATAATAATACTCTATCTATAGCAAATATGAATATTGCTTCTATATCGTTATTCTTAACGTGAGTAACTCAACAAATGTAAATAATATACATTAAATTATAACAGACGTTTAAAACTATATGTAATTGTTTAAAATTAAACACTCTGATGTTTTTCTGTCTTTATCTACAAATATACTTAACCGATTTTGTTAAAAAATGCCTTATAAACAAATAAATGATTCTTTCGAATATTGTCTAGATTATATATGAAAAAATTTGGTCTATTTTACATTTAATATTTAACAGATGCAAATTAAAATCACTGAAAGAATTATGGGTGTCATAAAGTAATGACAGTAAACCAGAGACCACAATTTTTTCATTAAAACATGTGATTTTAATAACACTACGAAAACATTTCCAAAAGAACGAAGTCATAGGGAATAAATTATAGTTACAGATATAAATAAACCAGAGAACATTAATGCATTTTACATGTAACGTTTCGAATAATTAGTTCGTGATTTCGCAGAGAAAATTATAAAAATATAGCGGCAAAACGTTATTTGTATTCATTATTGAACAGGTGTACCTATAATTTGATTCCCGTCAAAATGGCTGTGCGTTGCATTAATTTATTATTGACCGGCTTTTATTCATATCATTGTAATCTTATTAATATTGCCAAACCCATACAATAGCTGTACGGGTTTTAGTTTACCTTTAAGCGTAATAATATATAAAAACTACTCTGAAAATTCCTTAATCCATCTTTAAAAGTCTTGGCAAAAAGACCTCAGACGTTTCCGTGGTTAGCCCGGATAAAGACGCTTCAATTTTCTAATGATAATATTAACACAAAAATAATAAAAAAAAAACAATAAGAGAAAAAAAAAGAAGACTATTTTCTCTACTATGTAGTGTTGATAATTATATTATTGCTGGCAGAACGACTTAACGTACTCTACGAGCGTAATTGGACGAGGCTGGTCCACGAGCAACTAAGAAAGTTTGAGTCATCTATAGTCGCAGCAGCAAAGCAGTCGTCGGACGCACAACCTCCTGAATTAGTCGTCGATTCCAAATGGACATTCTCTGGGGCTTTGATCTATTGTATCACCCTTATTACAACCATAGGTAAGGTTTTGATATTGTCTGCTAGCTTTAGATTATAGTTACTCGATGATAAGTTTGAAATTAATAGTAACAGAATAAGCCGAGAAAGGTGACCGGCCCCTTAAGTATTTCGCTTGAGTAAAGTGATTTCTGGGTTGTAGCCATTTCTACTAGAACTTCTATCATAATTAAGAGGTTCGTATTAAGCCCACATGTGGGTATTTTATTATACTCCGTAGGCTTCCGTAGGTACCCTGAGACGTTCTTATATTGAGTACCCTGTTACCTGTTACCCTATTGGGCTTAATATTCCAACAACATGCAAAGTATTGTGAGACTTACTCTTGTTGCTACCGAAATATACATAAGTGTTTGGAAATAGATTTTCAATTGAAGGTTGTTTGCGCGAATATTAGAAAATCCATCTCAAAGTTCCATCCATCGTTAAATAATTTCATCACGACATTTTCCTTTACTAAAAGCTTAGATTTAATGTGGGATTCATTGAAAAAGACTAAAATATATATAAAACATCCACACATAAGTCACAGTAAACAATCAATATTGTCTTCATTAGGTTACGGTAACGTATCACCACGAACAGCTGCGGGTCGAGCTGCCACGGTAGCATACGCTGCTGCCGGTGTGCCATTAACATTGGCATGTTTGGCGGGGCTTGGCGCTTCGTTAGCCAGACTAGCAAGACTAGCCTGGTTGAAAGCGACGAGAAGAAAAGTACCAAACTTTCGGGGGAAAGAGAGCGAGGTTAATAAAGCTTGTGAACAAAATATCAAATTTTATCGATAACGCAGATAAACATTATATCCCATTTAACCTAGAAATCTGACTAATTTGTAAAAATATAATTCGACAAAAATTAATAGCATTTTGAACCTAGAGGCAGTGGATAAATAGTAGGGTGGGTCAAAAAAATCAAGTATTTTTTTTTTTTGATCCGACACACGAAAACTTGTTTCTAGTGCTTACTAAATCTGAGCTCTTAATATTAACAGGTAAATTATGCTCATCATAGTTTTACATTTTTAATTTAGTCTCATATGAAAATGGTCACATCTTATCACCACTTGATCATTAAACTAGTTGCATCATCAATATGTATAGGAAATTAAACGCTCTACAAAAATGGTCTCTTATACTTTTTTCATTAATCGAACCATTTAAAAGATACTCAAGATCAAAGATTGCAGTATTTTAAGGAGGAAAATTTTTTGTTTTGAATTTTGTAACTTACTAAAAATAATTATTGTCAAATGAGTTTCAATTATTTCTATAGGAATTTAACGCTCTACAAAAAAGGGCTCTTATGGTTAATCGATTACTCAAACCATTTCGAAGATATTCGCAGTAGAATCCCAATACCTGATGATTTTAATAGTTTTTTAATAAATATTTTCAAATATATCCATCTAACTTATGAATTTTGACAATGTTCATGAGAATTTGAGTTTCTTTCGATAAAATGACAGTTTGCAAGTTATGTCTTATCTTTTGTTTGAGAATATATTTCTTTCGAATAAATTTTTTAATGATATATTCTTTTTATAACTTTTATCACAATTTAGGATCGTAATTTAATATTTTTCAACGGGTTTATTTAAAATGTCATTTTCAAATTTATTATTTATTTATTTTATTTTTTGGCTCAAAATCCATTAATTATACGGATTAATTGAAAATATTTATTTAAAAACTATTAAAATCATCAAGCATTGGGATTCTATTGTGAATATCATCAAAATGGTTTGAGTAATCGATTAACTACAAGAGCCCTTTTTTGTAGAGCGTTAAATTTCCTATAGACATAATTGAAACTCATTTGATAATAATTATTTTTTAGTAAGTTACAAAATTCAAAACGAAAAGTTATCTTCCTTAAAATACTGCAATCTTTGACCTTGAATATCTTTTAAATGGTTAGATTAATGAAAAAAGCATAAGAGACCATTTCTATAGAGCGTTCAATTTCCTATACATATTGATGATGCAACTAGTTTAATGATCAATTGGTGATAAGATGTGACCATTTTCATATGAGACTAAATTAAAAATGGAAAACCATGATGAGCATAATCTTCCTGTTAATATTAAGAGCTCAGATTTAGTAAGCACTTTTTAGAGGTAGCTAGAAACAAGTTTTTGTGTGTCGGATTCAAAAAAAAAACTTGATTTTTTTGACCCACCCTAATAAATAGGTGGGTAGCTGTTTAGACAATTATTAGTCACGTTTACTACAACTTAATCGACTGTAATATGATCATTTACCATTTCCTATACATACTTAAAACATCTCCATAATCTAGAAACTACGTAACATAAAATTCCACTAAATGTGTTAATCATGCAATAATGCAATGCTGTATATTAGGTTATACCATGCAATGGACGATAATTGTATCCACTTTGCATTTGTTACTTCACACGTACGTGATATATGTTTAAGATTCCAATTTAGCGTATCTGAAGACTTGCCCTCTATGGTGTTTGAATTTAAATTACCATAATTTCTGGGTTCAATTTCATTCATCATTTCATTTCATCTATAGACTAGTAAATCAACATAATTAATAAAACCATTTACAAATTTAAAATTACTACTTAAGTTTGGTATATAAATGTATGCTGGTTAATTTAATAATACTCTGTTTATCAGGCTGAGAATCATCTTCAACTCCACGAACAACAACGGCTATTACCACAACCAACAGAGCACAATCAGTACACGTCATTCCCGCCCAGAACACACAGATCTCCTGGTACAGTCCAAGCGAGAGCCGGAGATCGCGGCCAATATTCTCAAGTCTTCGAGAAAGCCCCGCCGAGTCCACGAGCAGCAACTTTGGGTCGAATTAAGCGAAACTCATTAGCTGATGGTGAGTTATAATTTAAACTTAAATACGGTAGCATTCATAAATAAAGTGCAAATTTCAAATTTATGAGCAGCTCTTTAAGACAGTAATTTCAATGCAAAATAGTATATTTCCATATATCTATATCTCCATGGATTATGTAGTGAAGAAGGTATGATAGTACTGAACAGATTTAAAAGTATTATATAAACAACTAAATTTTTCCTATAATTGAAATATAAAATTATACAAGTTGAAGTTAGAAATCCAAGTAATTTGTTATTATACTATAATTTAGTCATCAGTGTGCAGGGAAATTAATTGATTGTTTTATTTCAGAACCACATACATCTTCAGCTCTACAAACACAAACATTAGACAGAAAGAAAACTACAAGTATGAAGTGTTTAGCAACGGTTCACGGTCCTAATCGTAGTAGAGGAAGGGGTACAATGCAGCGACCGAGAGGTGCTGCTATAGAACAATTAATAGCAGAAGAGTGTGGCGAATTATCTTTAAATAGAATTCCTGATGAATTTGACGATTCTGAAGATCCTGATGACTCGTAAGTTATTCATGTTAAAATCCTTATGTAAACTTTTATCATTCAAAATATTTATGAAAGTAAAGTTATAGTTTTATACATTTGAAAGCAATTATCAGCAATCTATAGTAAAGTAGTAAATACTCGGGTTTATAGTACGTATTACCACTGACCTAGATTACCACCTCAAATTACAAACGTTCAAAGACCATCACTTAGTTTTAGCTATTATGAAGTTATAAATGATAGGTTAGAAAAGATAGGAAAGAAATTTTAAACTTTTACTTTTCTAGAAAATATATTCAGGAAACCATTAAAATATTTGAAAAGACAATAAATAGTTCAGAATTTGGTGGAATATTGTTCTGATTTATCTATTTTTTTATTTCACAGAATATGTCCTCACGATACACCATCACGAGTGCCTTTGATTTGGAATGAGGAGAATCATAAAACGAAGCCCTGTGCTGTGCCCAGTAGCCTCACATCAACAGCTGTGCAGCATCATATAAATACTAGCATAGAACATTGTCATATACCGGTCTGCATTGTATTGTTTCTATTGTTAGCGTACATATGTGTTGGAGCAGCAATATTCTCCGCTTGGGAGAACTGGAGTTTCCTCGACGCTGCCTACTTTTGTTTCATAGCGTTAGCTACTATTGGATTCGGTGATTTCGTTCCAACGAGTTTCATAACTTCAAAACATAGTACGGATAATTCAAGAAGTGAATACGTGCAAATGATAGCTTGTTGTGCTTATTTAGTGTTCGGACTTATACTTATAGCTATGTCGTTTAGTCTACTTCAGGACGAAGTCGTGGCTCGATGCTCGCAATTAGCCCATACTTTAGGACTATCTCGTCAATGACAACACGAGAAGAGCGAATGTAGCTCAACAGAGAACCATTTGAGAATGTTATGATCGTTATTATAAGAGGTTATACATCGGGGTCCGCATTTACTTTCCTAATTGGATCCGTTTCCTTCACTTCTTCTATTGGACGTTGTATTCATGTTACCATTGTATCATAAATGAAGATTATTTTCTCATATATCATAAAAGGATGAAAATTAAAAAAAAATCTTTTTACAAAATTTGTACTACTCGAATGTAAATGAAGATTGTAATGTAAATATTGTATATTTGTAAAAGCAAGGCTGACCTTATTATGAAACAATAAAATTGTGTTAAACTGTGTGTATTTTGTTTTATTTGATTAATCTGCTAGCAAATAGACAACGAAGGATATAAGGATATAGGCAATTAGCACCATAGTATTAAAAGTTAGTCCAATATTAAAATAGACCGTTCACAAATGTGATACATTTCCTTGATAAAAGGATACTTTAGTTTTTAGTTGTACTCAAACAACAATATATTATACCGCATCCTCGCTAAAAATTCACAATATTGTTGTAATATAAGCAAGAATGCGTTGGCATATTTTTATCAAACCGTTCAAGGAAATAGGAGAAAAAATTTCGTCCACTTCGCTGTATTAAGAAAGGCTAACTGGGCAACTAAATTCCCCGGTTCGCGTGCGTGTACAATCCTCAACATAATTGAACGAAGGCTCGCAGAGGAATGTGTATTTTATGCGTACCACTATTATTAGTCAGAGGATTTTTTTAACAAATTAATTTGATAAAACTTTAAGACCATAGCAACTACTCTATTTGGAACACCCAAGAATGTTATTGGTAAATATTGCCTTTACAATACAACTTAAGTCAAAATAATACACGCGGAATCAACACACTGTATACACTTAATGTATATTTTTGGCATGATTAATCAGGTTATGGAAATCAGGGTAAGGAAAACAAACCATAGAAAATGTAAACAAGACTAACAGTTTAATTGGCATTCAAAAATATATTTAAAACGATATTCAAATAGCTATTCTGAATCTCGATGGACCTTCGATGCGTAGTGTTGATTATCACCTGTTCCATCGCTAATTGTTTGTTATTTAGCGAAAATATTACGCTGACACTACATTTTAATAGATGTTTTAAATATGCAGCCTTATTACTGAATTACCTGTTACTTTTGTATGTAGTATATGTAGTATCTAAGGCATGGTGTCTGAAAAGTTTCAAAAATTGTGAAGGTCGACTCGTTTGACCAGTGAAATATAACTCCGATGTCTGCAGTTTCGTATCCCAGCACGCAGCAACGGACTTTTTGGAAATCGCTTACTTTTACGTATTTAATTTGATAAAAATAATCAGCTGACGGTGAAAGATAACATAGCGAGGAAACCTGAATCTTAAAAAAGGTTCTTGTAAATAGATATAGGCTTTCTCTGAGTTTGATTGGCAATTCGTTAAATGACTGATATGGTTTTTTTTTTTTCGAAATGACTACGCTATTGACCCTGCAAGGTATTAACAGCTTCACCGGACTACTAAGGCGAGCGCTTAAGGCACTCAGCCGATTTTATTTTGGCAACCAGCTCAAGGGTGCACGGCACACCTCGGCTTGGCGGTTTCCTGTTGCATGCAAAATCGCGACCTATCTTAGCTAACCTAGCTAACTATTACATATATGTATGAGTTGTACCAAGCATACAAGCCTCAACAACTCCTCTATATATTTATTATCGGAAAATTGAGAGTTTTTCAGTTTGATAACAAAAAAAGGAAACTCTTCCACTTTCATGTGTAAGCGTGTAGGCGTGCACGTGTTTGGGGGTAATCGTGTAGTGTTGTAGCGGTGATGTATATTTGTGTGTCACCGCATCGCGCAAGCAACGCACTCAAGGGCTCCCTACCGAGGGATCGAACCTAAGCTTGAGCCGCTGCCGTGGGAGGCCTAATCTGGTAAAATGAATGGAATATTAACTCTCCAATACCGTTATTCTTTGGGATGGAGAAAGTTAGATATAGACGTTCAAAATTTAATTGTATATTTTAATACAATCAAGATTTATTTTAAACATTATTTTAATTATTTTTTTAAATGTTTTAAGGCTGTAAACTCATAATTTAAACGATACCCAACTCAAACAAACTTACTTGTTAAGTAACGAATACCCTAACAGCTATGCAAAATAATGTTCCGCAAAATTAAATAAATCAGAACAAATACACATAAGGAACATAATCTATGTATAACCACAAGTTTGATGAAACTAGCAAACAAGTTACTCAACACGTCGCCGACATCTGAACTAAGAGTCTCGCGAAAGTTAATGAAACTTCTGAATGCAACCTTTACTTAAGTTTTGCCTTCAGTTCTTCAACTAAGATTTAACAGGTTTGTAGGTGAATGGTCTATTCATTTAATTCTAACTGAATTTTCTATACTTACACTTACGTGGTAATTAAAAATTGCACGTGTGCCATATTTTTTACGCATTTTCTTAAAATACATAAGTAATGAACATAAATGAAAGAACAGAGAAAACAATGTTTTACTTAGTAGTAATATTTGCATAATGCTCGTTATTAAAGCAAGTGCAGGATCATCAAAGGAGAATCATTTTAAAACAATTATAAAAAATAACAAAATTAGATTTTAATACATCAAAATTTTTACACATTGTCTTAAAAAAATACATACAACAACATACCAAACAGAAAAAAAAGTTGATACATGTACTAGCGCTATTTTTTAAATAAAAACAAGTGCAGAAACATCAAAGGAAAATCATTTTAAAACAAATATAAAAATTAAAAACTTGAGAGGTGTCAAGGGACACCTGGATGGAACGAAGTTCCTTTCGATTAATTAGTGAAGGAATTGTAATAATTTTTTTTTTAAGTTATAATAATATTTTTTTTATTATTAACAAATATAATGTTATATAAACTTAATCAGTAGGCTCAATTTTCGTAATAATTGGCTTGTGGTAACTGAAGTAGGAAACATATGTTTGGGATCATTATTATTATTATTTTTTATTATTTACAAAAAACCTGTATACACTCAACAAAAATAATCGTCGCGACACCACACTGTTCAATTCGAAAGAGAAATGAAAATATCTGGCTTGCTTTCTATAAGAGAGAGAGAGACAGACAGAGAAACATGCGACGCAGCACAGCTTACAATAGCTTACTATAGCAAAAAGTGTCGTGACAACTTTTCGTAAGAATTTTTTCCGTCTAGCCCCCTTTCACAACGAGCGATAAGGAACTTCGTTCCAAAAATTAAATTAAATACATTTTTTTTACATATTGTCTTAAAAAAATACATACAATAACATAACAAAGAGAAAAAAAGTTGATACATATACTAGCGCTATTTTGTAAATGTGCTTAAATGAAACAAGAATATCAAAGAAAAATAATTTAAATCAAACATAAAATTTAGAAAATTAAAGTAATACATCAAATTTTTTTAAGGATTATTTTAAAAATGGATATGATAAACTTAAACGAAATGCTAAAAAATATTATAACGTTTGGAAGCTCATGAATTAAATGAATGCAGAGAGACATCAAGGAAAACAAAAATCATAACAAATAAATCTAAGCTACATCAATACATCACATCATAACATGACGTGTTAACGAGTTCTCATTTACTTATTAAGGTATGCATGCTTGGTACATATATGTGTTTCAATAACTCATATAAGTATGAATGTATAGCTTAGGTTAGCTCAGTTAGGTCGCGACTTGCCTGAACCAGGCAATAGCCCAAGCCGAGGTATGCCACGCACCTTTGAGATTGTTGTCTTAATTAAATCGGCTGAGTACCTTAAGCGCTTGCCTTAGTAGTCCGGTGAAGCTGTTAAGACCTTGCTAGGTAAATAGCGTAGTCAGTTCGAAAAAATAATAATTAATATACGTTAGAAATAATATCAGCACTTACTGAGACTGATCACTCGAACAAACGTTTCATTTGTCTTCCCCAAGAAGAGAAGTAGCAAAAACTTTGATCGATGTGTAAACGTTTTTATAAACACTTGTTCTGTGTCATTCGCTGTCTGCCTCTTTGCTACCTTTACAATAGATCAATCTTACAATGTCAAGTAAGAGATATATAATTTTATCTTTATTGTTATTTTAATGTTTATTATTACGTAGGTAACATAAAAGAAGTATATTTTAATCTTCCGTCAACTGACTAAATGTGGTATTCTTTTTCTATATCAGACGAAACAAAAATATACTAATAACTAACACTAACTAATAACTGTATATTAATAGACTCGGTGGTCGTTATCTCGCCCTGATAGTAAATAAAAAACTTTGAGAAATTATATACTGAAACTTTCCTCATAAATGACCGACTGAATGAATCTTCTACTGGTGAAAACTGCATGAAAACCCGTTGAGTATTTTTTGAGTTTATCGCAAACAGACAGACAGACAGAGGACTTTGTTTTATAATATGTAATGATGATTTTAATATACATAAAATACAAACACTCAAGTTTTTTGACAGTCACACTCCTACTCTCTACACTCTGAAAATTTTTTTACATTTTATTCTTCTAGACATCCTTTAATAAAATAGTTACCTAAGAACATTATTGATAAAAAAAAAAACAAAAATAGTAAAACATGTCTTTTTATTCACGTGCCATACTTAATGTGGTTTTAGATAGCCAAATGCACTTTACACATAATTTCAGACAGCCACCGTGCGCGCCGGACCAAATGAATTGCACTGATCACAACATCTCATTCGCATCTACTGAGAAAACAAGTAAAATGTCTTTAATGTTTAAGAAATATTACAAGTTTTCAACCGCTGGGGTATGTCATCCCCCACTTCGCACAACGAGGATTAAGCTAGAAGCATAAGATAATCTTCATCCTCATTATCAAACTCTTTTAGTATCAGAAAGTCCACCAATTAATGTTATATATATATATATATTTTTTTTATCGAAGCACGACACAATGACTGCACTATGCCTGATGTTAAGGATAGTACAATCCAAAAACATCGGCAACCACCGAGAGATGCCGGCCATAATGACGAAAGTCACTCGGTACTGGATATGCGCATGCTGATCCCGAAACGCGACGCGCAGAAGCGAGTCACTATGACGGGTTTTTCGCCATATGCATGGTGGTTGCGACCCGGTCGGGCTGTGAAACCCTACCACCCCACAAATATATAGTTGGTATCTACAGCTTTGAGTTGTGTATAAATAACATCAATAGGAAAGTAGTCCAGAAGCAAGGTATAAAAGTTGTTACTTCTTAGGCTCCCGAGTTGGTAGTTCTTGTATGTTTAATATCCGATACCAACCATACTCTTCAAATTAGAACACAGCAGTACGAATAGCAGAAATAATGTTGTCTGTGAAGCTTCAGCTGTAGAAATTTACGCACGACATTCCACTCTTAAACAAATCTTTTAAGTCCTGATTAGTGGTATAATAATCCATTAAGATCATCCGAATCTATTGAATTACATCATGGCAGCGAGACATCTTTTAAGTGCTCAAAGTGAGGAATATATAATAGGTACTAGCGGTCCCTATGGACGTTGTCCTGCTTTGATAATTTAAAAAACCATAAAACTCTACCGCAGCGCAATCTACCAGATCCAATTGTGAATATGTCTACTCGGATCCGCTGGAACATGCACATAAAATTTCATCAAAATCGGTCCAACTGTTTAGGAGGAGTTCAATGACATACACACGTACAGAAGAAATTTATATATAAAGATATATCTCAACTATTATAGGTACATCAATGAAAAATCAATTTGAGTTTTTGCATAATAGCATAATTAACACAAGGTTTACTCAAGGAAACTACGACTGAATTTAATATCCAGTGCTTAAGTGGAGTAGTAAGGGTAGAGGAAATCAGTAATCGCTACTACCATACTGAAAAACACGTCATTTTGAGTCGTTTTAAACTCAGCTAGTGTAGCGAGGCAATAATAAAGTTAACTAGCAACGGTTTCTAGCAAGATCTTCTAGTTAGTCAAAGATGTTTTTAAATTCTGATGTTCTTACCATTAGTAATAGTATAGTTACTTGTTCGTGTTCAATTTCATTCATTTTCCAGGTGCTTTCCAACCTCACATAAATTACCATATGCAGGAATTGACCTCTGCTAAGTTCATGCAAATGATAAATTACATTGATGTAAATATAATTTGCGCCTTGTTTTTCTGCTCCTAACACCACTATAGAGGTACAAATATATTCCATCACCGACGAACAGCCTCATTTTCGATTCTAATTTCAGCAATACAAGCGTGGTATGCCACAGCTACAAAAAAGCGCCCACATTCCTCTCAGGCACCGCATGTAGGTTTAATTTTCCGCACGATATATTTTAATCTGCGTTCTATATACTAGGCGGGACAAACTTTTCCAGGACCTTGTTAAAAGCGTGTCTTTTGTAATTTAGGTAAAAGGGGCTAGCCCGGGTTGAGTGTCGCATCTATATGTTAATTGTGATTTCGAACACCTACGGTCCACGTAATAGCGCTGTGTATAGAATTTATCCACGAAAGGGACGAAGTAAATAGTTCGTGTTTTCGTAAAGATAGTTTTTTGGTAGCGTTTGCAATTCAATGGGTGTTTGTGTGACGATAGTGAATGCTTACGTATTGGCAATTTAGATACCAAGATGTGAACATCTATGTTGGTAGCAGTGTATCCTTATTTAATAGCTATGACCTCATCCTTATTTTGTTTGTACTTATCTTATTTCTGGAACTACCAGTCAGGTTTTTATCTATAGTCCATTTATTAAGGAGGATTATAGGTGGTCTAATATCAAGCTAGGCGAGCTCAGCAGTGTCCGTCTTATTAATCCACTGGTTCGGATATCTGAGAGGCAGGATGTACCAGGCTTTCTTGCTTTAGGCGCGAGAGTCCCGGTATGAGGCTAGATTGTAATCAATATTTGTTTTTTTAATGTCATAGGAGGCAAACGAACATGCGGGTCACCTGGTATTAAGTGATCACCACCGTCCATAGACACTAGCAACACCAAGGAAGTTGCAAGTGCGTTGCCAGTCTGTGTTTGGGAGTAGGGGGAAGGATGGAGATGTGGGAAGGGGGGGTGGAAGGTGGTTTCTCCGTTGCTCTCATTGACCGAGTGAAACGCAACAATGCAAGCACTGTTACTTCACGTCGGTTTTCTATGAGAGTGTGGTACTAACCCCGAGTGAGCAGAGCCATTCATGCTGAAACAAATTATAGCTTCAACGTGGCTCTACCACCTACAAAATTTATTATATTTATTTATTTATAAAAATAAGTTTTACAATCGCTTGTAGATCGTTAAAGTTGTTACTTATATACAGTTATATATATAGCTGATTTACTACTTATTTATATATTTAATTAGAAGAAAGTTCCAAAATCCTATATTTTTATTATTATATATCGAATAATTAACTGCGTTATCACCTATCAGGAGACCTGTAGTACATTGCAAGTTTCGGTTGTACGAAATAGAGAACTCACTGATCGCAAGATAATTTCACAACTTCATAGTACGGCAAACATATGTTATATCGAACTTCTTTCTATGTACAGAGATGGAAGCCGAAGTAAGCAGTGACTCCGAATCCAGGTGCATGTGGTTCTCTTTTAAAAGAAAGAAGCGGGATTTAGACGAAATATATTTTAGACTATTCATTATGATACAAACGATGATATGTGATAAGTTAGGCTACGTATTTACGTAGCTGAAATGACTCAATATCTTTATTAACGGTCTTGCATCATATACTCGTAAAGTGCGGACAACCTGTCCCTGCGAAGTATTCAAATTTCATAGATTTTGTAAGCTTGTTTCTTTCATTTAATAAAATTACCATTGTTCACGATTCGAGAGCACTAATAAAAAAAAAACAAAGATTACGTAAATGTCCGCTTAATTCGATATATCACAGCAAATCTGGAATCTTCCAGAAGAATTAATGTCTAAGTAGTAACGCACACTTTACTGCGACTCGTAAAAATATTGATTGTAGGTGGTAGAGCCACGTTCAAACTATTACTGGTTTCAGCATGAATGGGTCGACTCGCTCCGGGGTAGTACCACCCTCACAGAAAACCGACGTGAAGTAACAGTCAAGCACTCTTGTGTTTAGTTCAGTAAGTGAGGACGTCCGAGGTCCACCTCCTCTCTCCGCTTCTCTCCTCTCCCTCTCCCCCTTCTCACCATTCCCCCCAAACACGGGCTGCCAACGCACTAGCGACACCCCTAGTGCTGCTAGTATCTGTAAACGACAGTGATCACTAAACATCAGTGACCCGCCTATTCGTTTGCCTCCTATGATATAAAAAAAAATGTTACAACTTAAGATATACGACAGTATTTTAGCGTGATATCTAACTAACCTTATTAATTCTTCAAAGCAAAATTCCTAACGAACTGAAGTATTCTCGAAAAGCGGTATCAATAAATAAAACTTGAAGGCAGGCTTGAATAGCCCAGAGCCGCGTCGAGAGGGTTGACTTTAATGAGACCAAACGTCTGCGTTATTAATACTAATGGCCTTTTGCACCCGTTCAAAGTTCAGATACAGGTTAGAACTGGAACTATGCAGCGTTATAGAGTTCCTAGTTTTAAATCTAGCAATTACGTATAAGAATAAAGTTATATTTGAAACAGATTATTGTAAATCTTAATTAGAAAGTTATTTTAGAACATTCGTTCCAATTATATCTAATATGGGATTTTAGTTACATATTTATTCTAACAGTACACCTTTGTGTCGTGAACATTTGTCAATTATTCATTGTGAGTTTGGGTCTTTATTCCTGTGATATATACCTGTGATATATGTGATATTTACTTTATTTTGGTAATAGCTTAAAATCCATTGACAATTTAAAGGGTTAAAAGGAACAAGAGGTTTTCACTTAAAAAATCAATAGACAACTCGTATATAAAAAGAAAATTCTTTCTAAAAATCAAATTTTGCTACTTTTGACCTGAATAATCCGAAGATACTTTCAAATCTAATTATATGTATACCTAAAGGGTTGGTAGCGAATTAGTCGAAACCACACTCGACCAGGTATATTAGATCGGGCGATGTAAAAAAATTGTGATTTAGAGGACCGCCACTACTCTCTTTTACCTTTTGAAATTCGACGCTCTATGTACATAGTGTAACAATACACAGTGTAACTGTTATTCTACTGAAATGAGATAATCTGAAAACTTGTGTTATCAGATTGACTCTTTGAACACTATTTATCAGGTTAGCTATATTCATAACCATATACATCTAAAACACTTAAACGAGTAATTTTTGTATATTTTTATATTTGTATATATTTAGGATCTCGGAAACAGCGTCATCTATTTCCGTGAAACTTAGTCTGTAGGTGGTTTCGTGGACGGTAAAACAATCTAGCTAGAGTTAATTCATATAATACTTTTTTAACTGAGTTTTCAGGCAATGAAAAACTATAGCTAGAATATAAAGGTAAAATTCACTGCCGCTGTCAAAACAAAAATAACTCAGATAAAAATCGCCTGTTTCGAAAATCCGAGTAACCCCAGTTCGAATCCGAGTGACAACAAAAGAGATATCTTTTTTTTTGGTAAAAACTAGCTAATTTTGTGAGGCAAATCTAACAGTTTGTTTTAATTTAAAAATGTTTTTAACGAACCGAGCTAGGCTTGGTCGCTAGGGTTATTTCGGATATAAGCTAGTATATGAAAAAAATTATACTTGAAAATTTTGTTACGACTTTTTACACCGAGTAGGTACAGCTAAATTGATTTGTTTCAATTTCATTTACAACTTATATAGTAAGTAGCCTGGGAATGTAATCGCGACCTTCAGTAGAATTTCACAGTTATGACGAAATTTGTAGTTAGCAATAATTTGAATTTAAGTAATGGTTTACCTAGCTTATAAGTATAAAAAAATCATTTATAGGTGGTAGAGCCACGCTGAAACTATTACCTGTTTCGGCATAAATGAGTCGGCTCGTCCGGGCTAGTACCACCCGACCTACAGAAACACCGACGTTTCAGTACCAGCACTTACATTGTTGCGTTTTGTTCGGTCATCGTGAGCTCACGTGGTAAACGAAAGAAGTTACTTCGTCCTATCTAATATTTACATTATAATTATACTATTTCTTTCAGTTCAAACTTGCTGGACATCAACAGAACTGTCCTTGTTTTGAAATGACATATTTTAAGATCTGTGACTATTTGTAATTAAGTTTTTATTCTAGCTTTACAGTTTCAGGACACTGTTTCGAAACTACGCTATGGTCTTACCGAGTATCGTCGAACATCGGCGAATTGACTTAATTTCCAGAGGACATTTGTACCCTCGGAATTGGTCATTAACCTTTTTTACACAATAATCATAGCAAACGAGCAGGTAGCCCGATCATTGAGCGTAAGTAGGCTCCGGGGAACGTGAGACGCCAAGGGATTCCTGATTTACGGATGTAAGCGGCTGAAGGTAAATTACAATTTAAGTATTGGTCCTTTTCGGTTTTTGCTCTAAATTAATAGCGAGATCTCCAGGCTCTCGCCAATTTATTTCTTTTTGATAATATTATTCCAGAAATTGCAGCTTTCTCAAATTCGAAAATAATTCAATAAATTTGAAATGTTTCTTATTTATTCTTCTAAATTAGTAAACTGTTTTTAAGTAGACGACTTTTTAAAGTCATTATCTAAGCTACATATCATAATGATTTATAAAGATTAAGCGTTGTTGAATAAATTTCTCTGAGGTAACTTGAAGTCGCTAAAAAGCTGTAGGAGTTACGTATGTAGTCTGCGTTGTTAAACTACAGGGGAGATGGTTCTAATGATCTGGCGAAAAGGTTACTGAACCTGACCGCAATTACCAGATATTAAGTAAAATATATATCTTAAAAACTCACCTGTTATGGGGTCACTCATGAGTTATTAACTTGATGTTTTTAGTTTAACTGGTTGGATGTGTTTAACGTAAAGAAACAAAAAGGGTGAAATTGTAAAAATTGCCGCCGTGGTCTAGGGGTAAACTTCGCTTCCGTACACTAGAGTAAGACTCCCTTGGCAGCGACCCAAGCCTAGGTCCGTTCCCTCGGCGTGGAGCCCTTGAGTAAGCTGCTCCCGCAGAAAAATTAACACAAAATCTTTCATCACTGCAGTATCATTACACACATGCTTACACATGAAAGTGGAAGGGTTTTACTTTATCCCTTAGTTTAGAAGAAATTATCTGACACGAAATACATATAAGATTTGATGCTTGGTACACTTATATATCCCACTCACTTATATACATACGTATGAATATGTAGCTTAGCTTAATTAGGTCGCGAATTGCATTAACTAAGCAACAGCCCAAACCGAAGTGTGCCGCGCATCCTTGAGCTAGTTGTAAAAATAAAAACGGCTGAGTGCCTTAAGCGCTCTTCTTAGTAGTCCTGTGAAGCTGTTAAGGCCTTGCAATAGCATAGTCAGTTCGAAAAATAAAAATAGTTTCATAGTTGTAACATATTTAGAAGGCATGCAACATCTCATCTATAACTACTATTTTTTTCATAAACATAATTTATCATGTAACTGTGAATTTATATAACGGCAATTTATCACATAAACGAATAAATTCATACAATTGCTATGTTTCATGCAGACGAATAAATTTGTTTCTGATTCAATAAAGAAATATCTGTAAATACATTTTTCTAATGGCTATTAAGTCCGTCTATTATATCACAGTATCACAGTGATAAAAAATTAATTTAACTGTTATGTTATTATGATAAAATAGAATTGTAACGTATAGTTTCTGTGATATTTAAATATAATTAAAGTAATGAGTTCATATGTTTAAGTCGTGATAATTACGGTAATAACAAAACAGCTAACTCGCTGAATGTCGTAACACACGAAGACATCAATCACCTATTCATTCGGCAAACTAAATAGACTCGTCATCCCACCTACCCAAGGTAAAATAGCATGTACCGTTGGCAAAAACAACTGTTCAATATTGAGCACCTTAACACATCGTGTTTGAGTCGAAAATCCCGCTGTATTTTTATCTTACATAATAGTAAACTTGGTTAAGTGTAAGAAAACTTTCGGGGACGTGTAAAGGGGGTTTGAAAAATATTTCCTTAGTGATAAAGGTGAAATGATTTGTAAAACATGATATATGCGATAATTTGTGTTTACATTTGTGTAAATGTTATAAATATAATAAGTTTATGTATATATAAATAATGATTTTATACTTTCTTTATTAGCTATTCTTAGTAATTCGAGTGCCTATTATCAATTTTATTTTGTAATTATTTTTTGTAGTTTCTTTTACTTTATAAACGCAACTATGACGTGGACACTTACGTAGTTTTAATACCAATTTCTAATTAAATTAAATCATTTAATATTAAAGGTGATATTTCTGTTCATATAAAGCATTTATACACTTTACGCACTGCTTACAAAATAATGATTTCTCTATCTTATACTGAATTCTATATAGGTTGTAATTAGATGGAACAAGAAGACAAACGCTGGCAGTAAATGCCAGCCCTTTACTGTTCGCATAATAAATGAGAAAGCGGATCGTTGAAGGGTAGAAGCTCTAGGGACAACTAGTCGTACTGTTATAGAACGGATTACCTTTAACTATTCTGGCAATTCCTGTACACATTCTTTAGAGTATAATCTGTGAAACCCTTGTGTTCGGCTGTGCTTCATCATCGACCAACTGACGAGCTCAGGGCTCATTGAAGTCAAAAACTGATATTTAGCTTATCGATTCCAAGCAGACACCAGTACCTATTGCTTTTTTTTTCTCGAACTGTCTACGCTATTGACCTAGCAAGGTCTTAACAACTTCACCGGACCTATTGCACATATTGGTACGTATATGAATATAATTGTTCTTGAAATGCTCTCAGAATCTAATCTAGTATGAAATACAGCCTAATTTATAGAAGGATTTCTAGTTTCTTCGCGACGTTTTTTTTACGAACTGAACGAATTTTGTCTTGCTTGACATCTTTATTACCTAGACAATACTGTGTATACGCAGATATTGCATCAAACGACTCAACTTTAAGGTCTCAATGAGTCTGAGGTTCTGCCGAAGGAAAACATCGCGAGGAAACTATATCATAGTTCTCATAAACACTTTGAAAATTAGCCATCGAATCACTCATCTTTGTATTTTGATAGTTATACTTTAAATCGGAGAACAAAATTTAAGTAATATTAAATAATTTATATTTCTTAAATTTCTATTACTCAACATATATCATGATACTAACGCAGTCTAATTCTAACCAATAATTTTGATAGCATAAAATGGTAATTTGAGTTTATTTATTACGCTTCCACGTCTTAATTCATTTGGTCTACAAAAAAAATATATTTACACATTGTGAGGGAATACAGAAAAAGATATTAAACGCTTTTCAATAAGAAAAACAGTACTGTTCCGATTAAACAGAGCGAAGCATTGTGAAAAACATTATCTACAATATTGTAAACTTTTTCTCATAAAAGACCTATAATATTGGGAATGAAAGAAATAATCATGGTCGGAATTCTGACCAATAAACTAGTTAAAATAATTCCGTAAATAAATTCTTCTATAAAAATATAACTATGTATTTAAAATAGGTTATCGTACAAGTTCAAGCAAAATCATTACATAAAAGGAGGTTATTAACATCGAAAATATTATAATCACTTCTTCACGTGACGAAACTACAGTTGGTTTAGAAATAATTGCCGACCAATTAAAATGGTTCATGTATAAATAAAAGATTAATTACTACGTAGTAGTAAATTTATTAACATACAATTCACACATTTATCATGACTTTGATTAAGTGAAACAATACAAAGCATAATTGCTAACAAGTTTACCGATTTACCGTTAACATAAATTTATAAAACGGAGCGCGTAAAATTGACTAATTAAATACGATAATAAAATTTATTTCGACCGACTTGATTTACTGTTGTTGTCCACACGAGTTTGTAGGTGGTAGAGCCACGCTGAAGCTATTACTGGCTTCAGCATGAATGGGTCGGCTCGTCCGGAGTAGTACCAACCGACCCACATTTTTTTTTTCGAACTGACTACGCTATTGACCCAGCAATGTCGTAACAGCTTCACCGGACTACTAAAGCGAGCGCTTAAGGCACTCCGCCGATTTTATGTGACAACTAGCTCAAGGGTGCACGGCACATCTTGGCTTGGGCTGTTGCCTGATACGCCCAACCCACAGAAACACCGACGTGAAGTAACAGTGCTTGCATTGTTGGGTTTCATTTGGTCAATGAGAGCGCCGGAGGCCCACCCATCCTCTTTCCTTCCTCCCTCCCCCTCTTCCCCCTAACATAGGCTGGCAACGCATTTGTGATTTCCCTAGTGTTGCAAGTGTCTACGGACGGTGTTGATCACTTCACATCAGGTGACCCACCTGTTCGTTAGCATCGTATAGCATAAAAAAATCACTCATCAAATTAAATTACAACGTACTTAAAAAACACTTTTTTTTTAATAAAAGCCGAAAGTATTAAAAATTAATCAAATAAGTAAATTTCACAATATCTATACTTCAATCTTAGTCGCGGAGAATCAACAAATTTCGGAAGGTTCACAATAGTCAAGGATAAATGTTAAAAGATGAAGGCAAAGTCCATTTGGATATTAAAACCTCCTTCTTTTTACCACCTCTTTGAATTTTGTTTTATCATTTTGATGATTTTCAATGTATAAACTTCAAAGTACTCTCAGGAAACGATGTCAAATTATTTATTTAAAGAATCATTATGTCATAAGAAAATATTATATTGATACAAATTTTAAATAATAAAAAAGATAAAATATTCCAAAGCTGCGTAGTTTATATAAATGTAGTTGAAGTTATTATTTAATTATACTGCAAAAATTGATGTCTTATTTAAAGAAATATTATGATTATTGTACGAATCAACATAGGAAGCATTTATTTATATAAGCAAAAAAAAAACAAATCCGTGCCTTTTTTTCTTGGATGATTCTTTGTAATCTTTCGTAGCCAATTAAGTAGAATCGAAGCCGAAAATAATATCATTAATTAGTAAATTAATCATAGCCTGTAACGCCGGTTTTTAAAAATGGTGTAATTAGAATTAAGTTTCAGCAATTCATTGTAACATAACGTAATACACGTGAATCGATGATGATTTCCTTCTATTTATTTTTATTAAAGTAGAACTTCTATGGGAGTTTTTAGCGGGATTTCAGTCTGTCATGTAGTGGATTTTATATTTTATTCATAGTCTTGTGTTATTGGACTCTATATTTTGTAAATTTGGTGGTGTTTTACGTAATATATCGTAGTTAGTTTATTGTGCATAAGTGAAGTGAATGGAAAATAATACCACGGAGCATGAAATTCAGAGATGCCACAAAACTCCCTGGGATAAGGAAGGAAGATAAGGGATCCACCATCTTGTTAGAATATTGACTCACACGACGCTTAATATTGAAGTGATTGTACGACGCTTGTAATCCATATATTAATACGTGAAGCAAAATTTTTGTACTCCTTTTTAACCTATTTCCCGTCGACGGGTGAACTTGAAATTCGGCATAGTTAAAGTTTATATGGCGGAGAAGTGCAGAAATCTGTTTATTTCATATAAAATGCATTAGAAGTACATTAAAAAATTAAAATATACACTACTCACACTACTACTCGAATTTTACACAACATATATAAAAATGACATTTTGACAGCCGTCAATAATTACGAACTACAAAAAAGGTTGTGAAGGAGGTTGCTATGCTCGGCTATATGTATTTTTTAACTCTTACATTCTAATTACCATTTTTCATCCTACATTCAACAATGATATTATAAAATACAACTATTATTATATTTTTTTGTTTTTATGGTGAACTCACTTCAAATGATGATTTAATAAAGAAATGAGCGAAATAATACTTTGTATAAATAAAATAGGAATTTTGTCCATTAAAGTAATCTATGACTTAGACTTCCGCGGTTACAATGTTGCAATTCAACCTCATGTAGCAACAAAAAATAATTTAATTTCAAAAGCTAATGGTAGTATTAAAAACATCTTTGTCTTGGTTTCACCATTTGATTGTATTGAGGATCCATTACTTTTCCAAACGATGATACTGAGCATATCACTATGTCTCATAATGAACAAATTACATTTAATTCAATATCACCCAGAAATACCACCCATCCATGGTGTCGTGTAAAATTAATTGAAAATTGTGTCATAGGTTGCGATAAATTTCTTTATTTTCGTAAAGTTATATTTGCTTAAAATTTGAGTTTTACCACGTGATTTTTGTTTCAAATGTATAATTAATTTCAATTGTCATTTACACATAGATCTTTTTTTACGTTTATATAATTAAAGATCATGCCAAATAACTGAGTAACTATGATGAAAACCTTTGATTATAGAAGTATACCCTTTGACAAAAGAACCCTAATAAAGTTCAAACTTTAAAAAATCAAATAACTATGGTCGAATGTCTACCACTGGGCGCCCACTAGTATTATTGATTACGCGACAATGACAGTGATAATTAGAAATATTGATTGCCAAAAATAAAGTGAAAAAAACTTCTATGGCACGGTGGAAAAAAAATACTTTACGCAATAAGTAGGTAACAGTATCGGCTGACGATGAAGGAAAACATAGTGAGGAAACTTGAACCTGAGAAATGTTCTTGCAGTACTACTACTGTATGTGGGGAAAATATAGAACAGTAGATTTCTCAGAGTTTGAAATCGCTAATACGTCGTGGGCTGGCGTGGTGATTACGCCCATACTTTCCTTCGGGAAGTGGCCTATGGTCCTGCAGAGGGTCACTAACAGGCAGATGATGATTGTGATGAATAAACGTAAGATAGATTTGTTTGTGCTATGATTATTTGTGTATTAAGTACGTACAGTCTGGGTATAGTAGTATACCCACTTAGTAAAGGCGTTTTAATTTTAAAATTCATGCAATAATAAATGTTAAATGTTTTTTATTCAACAATCATCTGAAATTACATAGCCTGTAACGCTGGTTTTTAAAAATGGTATAATTAGAATTAAGTTTCACCAAGTTAAGTATTTATACTACGGGATTAAGTGAATACATACAAACCAGAAAAGTTTCAAATCCTCCGCGTGTACACACTGGTACACTCACTATGTTGTTTCCATCTTATAATTAGTACGTGAGTACTGAATAACAATCTCCTTTATTCAGAACCGAGTCACATAATAAATAAGTTAAAATTACAGAAAAACTATGATAAAAGATTTTCTTGTCATTAAACAGTATCATATGACAATAGTAGTGTAGTGTTAGAAAATCGTATAGTCAGTCGGTTGGTCAGGGAAACCATTAACACTCTGTAGACACTATGACTATTTATCCGGACAGAGCTCCGCCTTACAATAACTTTCACATAGGTATGCGTGTAGTTCAGCGGACATCTTCTTGCTCACCCTTGTGTGGGCGTACGGGGTGTCAGCTTCAGGGAAGCCCCTTTTGCTGAAGCTTCGCTCTCCTCCCGTTTCAGCGGGAGTGTATTTTCTGCGGGGGCGAGCCGTTTAAAACGGCTCGCCCCCTTTCGGTTATCTTACGTCTTTTTCAGACGGCGATCTTGTCGTCTCGCTCTCGCTCTCCGGTTGTCTCTTTCTGTGGTGTTGTCTTGCTATTATTGTTGTCATTGTCCTATTTTCAACGGTGGCAGTGTGTTAGGGCGTTTCAGCTCCTTCCCGATTTCGCCAAGCAGGCGCACCTTTTGCTCCTCGTATTTTCTCACCAATTCTTGGGAGTCATGTGAGGAGGCGGCTCTTAGCTGGGTGTCGTGCTCGCTCTCAACAGCTAGTAGACATGCTACTAGCTGGCCAATCCGGGTAGCAATATCTATCGGGATTTCTCCCGAGGCCATTTTCGTGGCCCAGGCGAGTCTCTCTAGGGCCATCTTCTTATCCTCCCCCTCACGTGCTGGGGGGGGGGGGTAGTCTTCTGTTGTCTGGGCGTCTTGTTTGCGTGGGCGTCTTTTCCTTCGGGGCCTTCTCTTGTTGTTTTTCCCGCCTCTTGGTGTGGGATCGTTGGCGGGGCCATCAGTGACGCCCCCGCACCTTCCAAGGTTCTCTTCAAGGTTTGGGCTTTCTGGGTCCAGATGTTCTGGGAATGGTCCCTGCTCGGCGGTTCCTAAGCTCCCGCTTGAATACGGGGCAGCTCAGTCTGTTGTTGGCTGTGTGCCCGCCCCTGCAGTTGGCACAGGTTGCCGGCACATCCTTTGGGCGGTCGTATTGCCGGGCGGAGTGAGGTCCCCCGCACCGGACGCAGGCAATTTGACGATGGCAGTGTAGAGAGGAGTGCCGGAACTGTTGGCAGCGGAAACACTGTGCCAGCTGCTGCTCTCCCCTCCAGGTTTCGATTCTAATGGCAGGCATGCACATTAGAGATGTGATGTTATATATTCCGGAAATTAATCCGGGCGTCCTCTTCAGCACGGCGTGGTAGATGCACCCGGGTCTGCCACGCCGGCCATGAATTTCCCGGACGTATTCAGCCACGAAGCCCTCACGGCGGAGTGCTCCGATGACGTCCGTGGGGTCAATCCCTCTTGGTAGGCCGCGGATTGCGACCTTCAAGCCTTGCTGCGAGGGGGGGGGGGTGTAAGTAAACCAACTCGCCCCCTCGAGCTCTTCGATGAACTTCGTTGTTATGTGGCTCTCTTCGATGTCTTCCGGGATAAATCTCACCCCGTTCCCGTACGCGCGAACATTAGGGCCGCGCCCCAACTGTTCCGCCAATCGTGGGAGTAACCGGGCCCAGTCGTGGGCGGACTCGACCACAATCGACGGGCAGCGCGGGCCTTTCGCGTCGGGAGAGGCAGGAGTTTCGCGCGAGTCCGCAGCGGCAGCACTGTCGCGCGAAGGCTGCGAATTAGGGTTCCGCGGGCAGTCGACCGACGTAGTACGCGGATCGCGCGCAAGAGGCGCCGCGATCGACGCGTAAGTATGCTCGCGGGCAACCTTTTCTCGCGGCGGAGCGGGGGCGGGTGCGGGTGCGCGCACTACCGGCGCCGCTGGGGCTTCGGGTTTCTCGCGAGATTGTGAGGTCTGCGCGAGAGTCGTGATGCAAGGCTTCTTCGTCTTCGGCGGTGGAGGTTCAGATGTGGCAGGCGATGGTGTCGTAGTGCGATCGGGCCCGGGCCCAGCTTCGGGTTCGCTGCGCTTGCGGCGCAGCGCTCGACCGAGCGGGCTAGTCGGCGCGTCGGAGAACGCGGGCGGCGCGAGCTTGCCGCGGGCTGCGCTTGCGAGCGCGGCTGAATCGGCCGAAGAAGGAGGCTTTCCCTCAGATGTGGCTTCCTGGACGCGCAGGAACAGCGCCATCCAGCGAAGCATCCCCTGCGACAGAACCCCAGTTAAAATTAACTGGGCGAGAGTGAGGATATCACTCTCGTACGCTTCCGTCGCAGCGTACGCCCCGCCGGCCAGCGGCTGACGTGCATCCGGTGTCGGCGTTCGAGGAGCAGGCACAGAGGTGCGGAGTCCAGTGGGCGTAGCAGGGGTCGATGAGGTTGAAGGGGCGGCGGGATCCGTAGGCTGGCTAGGGGTCGTCGTATGGTAGTCTGGTTGACCCTGAGAAGGGCCTTTTGCAGATCGTCGGCTCGACGCAGGAGGCGGAGCGGACGAGGAGGCGCTTGACTTGCGCATCGTCGCGTAGGTCGGAGCAGGCGGCGCTCGCGGACGACCTCGTACGCGTAGACGACGGAACCGTCTGCGTGTAGTTCGAAGGTATTCTGCCTTTTATATACCGAACTGTGGAAGTCAAAACAATTACTATTTACTCACATTTCCCCAATATAATTAGCAACACTAAGATAATATTAAGTAGCAAATAGTAAGAATTATTGTTATTTAAGTGATACGTCAATCTATATAATCGTTCTTGTTTATGTATATAAATTACGTATGTCTGATATGGTGGATCTAGTAATGTTCCGATGGCGTTGTAGTCTCGCCTCTCGGGTGTGTCGTTGCGGTACAGGATGTAGTCATTAACAGTAGTTTACAGTTATTTTCTAGTATTTAATATAATAACAGGAATAAATATAGTATAAACAGACATGGTAGTTTGCTATCGTACATCACGCTCCATTTCATTCAGACACGATAGAATATCCTTCCCAACACGTGCGGAGTCCGCGCGCCGCGACGCGACGTACCACTTGAATATGTGAGCGAATATTTTATTTTATTTCACGGTAAAGTGGAACGTTGACAGGATCTAGTGTAATTTGTTTAGGACCGAATAATAAATGTCTTACAATTTTATTACTTTCCTAGCCGGTTCCCATGTAAAATTGTTTTGTTGGATCGTCGTACCAACGACGTGCAATCTTGAAATGATTGATGTGAAATACCCATGGCGGCAGGTCACCACGGCATGCGTCGCCACGCTAAATGATTATGAATTTTTGTATCTAATGATTATAAATATTTATTAGATTAACTATATAGGTGGTGGTATAGCCACGCTGAAGCTATTACTGGTTTCAGCATGAATGGGTCGGCTCGCCCGAAGTAGTACCACCCGACCCACAAAAACACCGACGTGAAGTAACAGTGCTTACATTGTTTCATTTCGTTCGGTCAGTTAGCCCACCTCCCGCTCTCCCTTTCTTCCCTGCCCTCCTCAAACTCACCCCCACCTGCATAGGCTGGCAACGCACTTACGTCTCCTCTAGTGTTGCTGGTGTCTACGGACGGTGGTAATCACTTGACATCTGGTGACCCACCTGTTTGTTTGTCGAAAATATCATAATACTTTCTTTTTCTTGAATAAAATCTCAATTTATTTTTTATTATATCTATATTTATCTCCTTTCTTAAACTTTAGGCATATTATGTGTAAAAATTAATTTCGATGTTTTATCAGATTTTTTTTATTTCACAACAGATTTCACTAATAGTGTATTAGTGAAATGATCAAACAGAATATATGACATTTATAGACGTACAAATTATCAGGGGTAATTATTTTATGTATTATTGAGCAAACTGTTGTTTCAGCTTATAGGACTTGCTTGTGATTCCCAGAGACTTATCTACGTCGTTAAGTAACAACGCTTTCGCACTTTGTAAATACAGGAATTAAGCCATCGCTTCAAGTTAATGGTAAAACGTGACTAAGAATAAATTACGAGGGAATTCTTCGTGAGCACATGAATATTAAATTGATTTATGATTTATTACAATGGACTGTATTCTTTAGTTGAATCGATAATCATATCTACCGTTATTTAACCCTCCATTCGTGCATTTTCAATAACAATTTCTTAGTTCCCAGTATACAAAGAATTGGGGAAATAGGAAACAAGGATTTGGGAAGGCCATAAATAACACAACAGCCAAAGTAAGTAAGTACGTTACATTAAAAAGTAATAGTAGTCCGGTGAAGCTGTAAAGGCCTAAAATAATTAGGCCAATAGCGTAGTCAGTTCGAAAAAAAAAAACATTAAGAAAACGCTACCGATAAGTAATTCCAGGGATAGACAAGCAGATTTAGACAAAGCTGGTTTGATTTCGATCTGATTGTCTTTCTATAGTAGGAAGTTGTCTGCGGATAGTACAAAATATTCCTTATAAAGTCATGAAGAAGCGAATGTGGTAAATGTTACAATATGTTACATTATACAACTTAGGTTAACTGGACGCTTGCTAATAACGTATAGTCAATATGTTTGTCTATTTGTGTATACCCTTGTTCTTTCTAAACCACGCAACGGATTAGGGTAAGGTTCACATTAACATTAGATCTCTTCCTGCAATTCGTGTATTACAACAAACGATTAGAGAAAAGTCAGTGAATTGTAAAAACATCGTAAGAAAATTGAGCCATCACGGGACGCCTAACAGATGTGAATCATCGTTTTTTTTTTTTTTTTTAAATAAACAGGTTACCCTCACGTAGTAAACAACACTGTATACACTATAGGTATGCGAGCTAAGTGCGGCAAGAGATATTGCGCACAATCACTTGCACATGGCATCATGTCGCCACGTCTCACACACACGCCTGTGTCGCCATGCCAGTAATCAGATGTACTCGCGCCTATAGATGTTTCACATCAAAAATATTTTTCTTTGAAAATCCCTACATAAAATCCACTTAGGTATGTTTCCTCACTAACCATTCCATTTTTATCGAGACAATGGTTATTTACGGTGCTATTTGGACCAATATCAAAAATAAGCATTTAATGTAAACCAAAATTACTATTTGCATTAGATCATTTCATTTCTTTACGATACTGTAGATTTTAAATTACGTACAAAAAACTATCGTACACAATCCTAGTAAACAGTGACAACCGTAAGGCTCCCTAGAACCTTCATTATGCATACGCTAGCGTTGTGGAATGAATAACCCAGCACGGTTTTCCCTCAGGACTATAACACGGGTCTCTTTAAAAAGGGACTGATACGCGCTCTTCAAGTTCGGCAACACAACAGTGATGTCTTTGGTGTTATACCCAATAGGCGATGGTAACCATTTATCAACACGTAGACCATACGACTGATGCCTTTTGACATAAAAAATAAAAAGATCAAGTTGTTTGTGTAAAGAAACTTACGAAGATTTTTTAGTTTTAATGAATGTTGAATATCTCAATGCCCCAAAAATTAATCGGTTATTAACTACATCTACGGTTTAACTAGGGTTTTATCGTCAATGCGGTACTTTAGCAGTGATGCATGTTCAAACAAATAGACGGACAGACATTTTTAAGTATGATTAAAATGTATTTTTTAACTTATTCCAAGACTTTTGTAATTTTTTTTTTTCAAAAATCGAAAAATTACCCACACGTTAGATTTACATTGTTTTATGTATAGATCAGTAATGTTACTGTAAATCATGTATTTAATTACGTTTTTTTATCTAACATTTCTAATACTTTAAACTTTAACAGTCACTACACATGCCAGACTAGAAACCCCTCGGCCGCGGCTCAAGCCTAGGACCGTTCCCTTGGCATGGAGCCCTTGAGTACGCTGCTCGCGCGATACAGTCACACTAAATCGTACATGAAAGTGGAAGGGTTTTATTTTTTCTTTATCGAACTAAAATAGTTTGGAAAAATTATCCAACACAAAATACATATAAGAGTTATGGAGGTATGTATGGTTGGTAAACATGTTTTTCAATAATTCATATAAGTATGAATATGTAGCTTAGCTTAGGTTAGCTCAGATAGGTCGGGACCCTGAGGAGGAGGCCCGGCTGTATGGCAGCTACAGGGAGTGCAGGAAGACCCTGCAGGCTGCCATCAGCCGGACGAAAGAAGCGGCGTGGGAGGAGCTGCTACAAACGGTGGAAGGAGATCCTTGGGGGCGCCCGTATCGGATCGTAAGCAAGAAGTTGCGATCCTGGGCGCCTCCGGTGACGGAGACCCTTCAGCCGGAGGTGGTGGCGAGGGTCGTGGAAGAGTTGTTCCCCGACCCTCCGCTGATCTCTGCTCCTCTCATGCCCCCACCTCGGGCGGAAGTTGGGGAGGTGTCTGGCAGCCCTCTCCCAATTACGGAAGAGGAGATGGGGAGGACTGTCGAACGCCTCCTCAACCGGCGGAGAGCGCCCGGCCCTGACGGGGTCCCGGGTCGGGTGCTCGGCCTTGCAATGGGTCATCTGGGGGAGTGGCTTCGGGAGCTGTTCGACCGGTGCTTGGCGGTCGGTCAGTTCCAGAAGCCCTGGAAGTTCGGGCGGCTCTGCCTGATCGCCAAGGCGGGCCGCCCTCCGGACTGCGCATCCGGGTATCGGCCCCTCGTCCTGCTGGACGACGTCGGTAAGGTTCTGGAGAGAGTCATTTCTTTCCGAATCGTCCAGCACCTGGAGGGAGTGGGGCCGAATTTGTCGGACGCGCAGTTCGGCTTCCGGGCAGCGCGTTCTACCATAGACGCCCTGTGCTTCCTCAAGTCGCTGTCCGCGGAGGCGACCTCCCAGGGGGAAAGGGTGCTGGCGGTCTCCTTGGACATCGCCAACGCCTTCAACAGCCTGCCGCACGGGGTCATACGGGAGGCACTCCGATATTTTGGAGTGCCCCCGCATCTGCGGCGGCTGGTGGAGGCGTACCTGGAAGGCAGGGAAGTCGCCTACGTGGACGGTGATGGGCGAATGATCCGGCAGGCGACAAAAATAGGAATTCCACAGGGGTCGGTCCTGGGGCCACTCTTGTGGAACATGGGCTACGACTGGGTGCTCCGCGGCGTGCTCCCATATGGAGCGCGTCTAATCTGTTACGCGGATGACACCCTAGTCGTAGCCCGGGGGAGCGAATGGAGGGAGATGGAGCGCCTGGCCACGATGGTCACAACTCTCGTGGTCAGGCGCATAAGGAGGTTGGGCCTCAGGGTTGCCCTCGAGAAAACCGAGGCCATACTTTTTCATGGGCCTCGGCGTGGGTGGGTAATGGTGGAGGGCGTCCGGATCAGGGTGGGGGCCCAAATGAAATATTTGGGCCTCACCCTGGACGGGCGCTGGCGTTTCGAGCCCCATTTTGCGGGGCTCGGACCACGAATTGCTGGAGCGGCGGCGGCACTCGGCCGGTTGCTCCCTAATGTAGGGGGGCCGGGTGCCAGGTGCCGTCGACTCTATATGGAAGTCGTGCGGGCGATGGCAGCCTACGGGGCACCGGTGTGGGCTGACGCCCTCGGTGTCGATAACGTGCACGCGCTGCGTAATGCGCAGCGCACAGTGGCACTGAGGGCGATCCGGGCGTACCGCACGGTGTCCTCGGCGGCGGCCTTTACGCTTGCCGGCTCCCTTCCTTGGGAGCTGGAGGCAGGGGTTCTCGCCGCCGTGTACGAACTCACGGCGGCGAGGAAACGTAGTGGGGAGCCTCTGGCTCCCAGGGAGATAGAAGTCAGGAGGCATGAGTTGCAGGAGAGGGCAATTAGGAGGTGGACGCAGGACCTGGCGGACGCGTGCTTTGGGACGTACACCGTTGACGCCGTCCGCCCGGTCCTACGGGAGTGGATTAATAGGGAGTGGGGCTCCCTGACGTTTAGGCTGGTGCAGGTACTGACCGGACACGGATGTTTCGGGTGGTACCTGCATCGGATCGCTCGCAGGGAGCCGACCGCCGCCTGTCACGAGTGCGGTGCTGAGGAAGATACCGCGTAGCACACGCTTTCCGAGTGTGTTGCGTGGGAGGGACAGCGCCGCACTCTGACGGCGGCGGTAGGAAGGAATTTGTCGCTGCCGAGTGTAGTCTCCGCCATGCTCGGCAGCGAACAGGTGTGGCGAGCAATGGCCTCCTTCTGCGAGGAGGTCATCTCGCAGAAGGAGGCGGCGGAGAGGGCCCGCGAGGTGGATCCTCTGAGTGGCCGTCTCCGCCAACGGAGGACCGGCAGGAGGAGGCGGCGCTTTGCCCAACTCCTCCTGCCACTGTAGCCGGACCTGAGGGGATGGGCGGGGGGGGCTCATCTCCTCATTGCACAGGTCCGGCGGACGAGGGGAGGCAGCTGGTGTGTACCCAGTTTGCCTCTCTATAGGTAGGAGCCTGGCGGCCACCTTCCACCGGGCGGACCGTTGGGGCGGCTCTACAAGGTTGAGTAGCAAGTACGATCCCTTGCCGTCCCAACGATTACGGTCTGACGGTACACCGTGGGGTTTTAGTCCGTGCGATCCGGACATAACCCACCTTCTCCCCCGGGAGGGTGGGTATCCATAAGGGATTTCCCCACGTTAAAAAAAAAAAAGATAGGTCGCGAATTGAGCTGGTTGCCCAAATAAAATCGGCTGAGTGCCGTAAGCGCTTGCCTTAGTAGTCCGGTGAAGCTGTTAAGAACTTGCTAGGTCAATAGCGTAGTCAGTTCGAAAAAAAAAGTCACTACACATCAAATTACGCTGAAGACTTTATAACAAATATTAATTTTTATCAGAACACAATCTCGTAATTTTTTTTAGTAAGCCTCTCCACGTCTTAAAAGTTTACCCTCATAATTTTATCAGATATTCTTTGTCAAAGTTTGCGGAGGTATAAAGTTGCTTATTAATATTTTATGAGAGACCCACAACCCAGTTTAATGTTTGGCTACCTTTATGGCAGGTTTACTCGGGTCCAGTGAGTTATCTCGTTTCATTCCTGTCGAAATGCGACTCGCTTTAGTTATGTCAATGATGATTTATTTATGTAAATATACGTAAATACTATAAGAAAGTATGTTCACAACAAACATAATAGAGTACTAGGGACCCAATTCAGTCTTGTTTGTGAAGTCGGAAGTATTTAAATGATTTAGATCATTTTTTTGGAGTTTTGATAGTTGTTACAATTCATCAAAGCCAGAGAAGCTACATAAAAATTTTCGTACAAGCAACTTGTTTTATGTTGTGCGTAGTTTTAAGACTTGATTATTATTTAATGAGCAATTTGGATGTAGATTAAATGCTGAAAATAAATAAAATATTTGTATCTACGAGACACTATTAACTATTGTTGAGCTAAATTATTTAATTGGATAAGAATTAATACTATGTTATTCAAAATAGCATGGCGTCTCAAATTAATCATTTTCTAATGAGATATCAAAGTTAGATATTATTATTCTTAACCGAATTCTCAAATGCGTGCGTGGATTTTTTAAATACTTTATGCACAATCTCATAACATGATAAATAATTATGTTGTCTACAAATTGAGGTTAGTAGCTAATCAGGCGGACTTAAAAAAAAGTGTGCAAGTTGCATTTATGATGGTCTAATAGATAATTAATATTTTAAATTAACAAGAAACATGATTATTAATTCCGTTAAAATTGGTTAACAAAATAAAGGAAGATATTAAAGTATAGAGTTTTTGAAGTACGCTCAGTATTTGTTTAGTAAAATCAAACGATGGCACTTAATTAGTTGATTTTCAAACGCTACGCTTTACACGTAAAACCTTTACTGTGAGTTGCTTTTAGTATACCTTATTCTACGTATCATCCTAGCAACCACTTTGGCATTATTTTTTTTAACTGACTACTATCGGCCTAGTAAGGCCTTAACAACTTCACCGGACAGCCTCTTTCGTACACTTGAGCTGGTCGCCAAGCGGCTAAACACTCTCCCCAATAGTCATATCAGCATACAGTCACTTCGAAAACAAAGCGTATCTCCCACGAGTTAGTGAAAGGAATAGTGCCTTGTTGTCAATTATGAAACTTCAAACATTTCGTACAAAGTCGCATAAAATATGACAGCCACAGGTAGTTCGCGTAATAAATCAAACTTGAACAGATACGATGGTCAATAAATTGAATGTAATGAAATCATTCTGTATGTAATAAATAAATACCATTGGGAATTTATTACAAACAGATAAATGGGGAAAGTTTACGGTTTTCTCCAGTGTCCGTTACATGAATTTTGGGTACGTTTCATCCAGAACTTTCCTACTAAATTACATTGAAATCCACGTCGTCACGGGAAGGTTATGGTTACAATACAATTATACTTTAAAACTAGTTTTATATTGGGGCTACGATTGCTTTAATCTTTTCATACTTTACTCGCGAATATATGACGCATATATTTCTATTAGCAAGTAGTTTTTCTATCATAAAAAACTAACGAATAGTACAAGAATAAAATACTTTCTATTTACTTATCCTTGAAAAATATGTATTGCATTTAAAGACATCCTTATTCATCCTTGAGTAAAACAATTGTAGTAACAAAAAACATACATGTAAATTAAAAAATAGTTAATTATGCAGCCTGTACCTACCCTCTTTTATTACGACGTGCTAATTCAAAAAACACCGATGTAGCATATGTACTCTTCTTGTTTTGATTATTAAATTGGTGATAAAGAACTGTTGTTTAGTCGAGACAAATCTACAACATATTTTTATTCAGCCACTCGATGTTTACAGTTTAAGAGATTATACCGCATGACTGGTTAAAGGGTGACAACTTTCAATCGTGTGATAGTTCATGGTCACATTTAACATATAACATAACAATATAAAAACAAATACTAATAAACAACAGAGAGAACCTTAGTTAAAGTTTGTTCCAACACTTTAAGTATGGGAACAATACTTTTTAACGTAAAAAAAATCACGTCTAACAATTTATATTGTGTAGAGTTAGGGTTTGCATTTAAAATAACAAACCTATCAACAGTGATTCGACTTGCTTAAAATCTCGCCAAATACATTCTTCTAATATTAAATGAACCGTAAGCTAAAATAAACAATAACAGATGTTATCGGACTTAATGCTTAATGCCCCTGGCAGTGGGCAGCGCTTTTGTATTAAAACACTTCGGTTTATAAGGGCCACGAAGATAATACCGCAGGTGGGATCTTATTTCCCGCCTCACTTCGAACAGTCAATTATTGATGACTTAGTACCCGATCCTTAAGTCCGCGATATTTGTCACAGGTATGTCTTTTCATATTTATATGGCATCAAAAATATTTCATGCTTATTACTACCTCATAGTCTTTACATATTAGTGAATATAATAATGATCTTGTAGAAATATATTAGAAATTTTATGTATCAGCGATACGTACAAAATTCAAAGCAAGGTGAATCACCGCACTTAGATAGGGTTTTATGCCAAAAGGGCGTATTCTTTTAGTTATTTTTTTAAGCTTTTAAAAAATAATATAAAAGAGTTTAAAATGTCTACAATAACAAAAGAGTATACGCCCTTTTGGATTTACAAAACCTAAAGATCATATACACCCCCTCTTTGCATTTGGAATGCGATATTATAAGGATATAAAAACCAAAGTTATATCATCATACATCTTTGTTAAAGCCGGCAATTAAATATGTAACTTAAGTGGCGAAAAGACGATATTCCATTAACTACTTCATACAAAAAATATGACATACATATCTCCGGACTATAGCTTTATAGTTACATCAAAGGAGTATCTAACTTGCAATCCCATACCTTGTCGAAAATCGATAATCTTTGTCGTAAGTAGTAAGTAGTAAGTAGTATGACATGTACTAATTTTCACGAATTAATTGTGACATTTCATGTATTTGTCGACAATAGTTATCCATATATCGAAAGTGCTACTAATTAACCCCGCAAGGTTGCCACGTAAATCCAAAAATAAATGAGAAAGTGCGCAACGAAAGATATGCCGGAAGCCTCGGTTCTACTCTGATAGATTTGTAAAAGATGAAAACAGTCATTTCCTTCCGAGATAAAGACTCGCAAAATATATATAAAATGTATAATATGTGTAAATAAACCATGTGTTTTAAGTTGTAAGCTTTGAGTAAGTTTGAGTAAGATGAAGAGAATTATTATATAAAAACAAAAGACTCTCCTTTATAAAGGAAAATTAGAACAGACAATTAGAACAGAAGTGGAAACCAAGACACAACAATTATAAACACAAAAATATGTAACTAAAAATTCACATTTTTCTAATTTTACATATTTCATGTTTTTTTTTGTACTCTTATATTTAAATACAATAATTAATTACCGTACTGTGTTTAATTAATAATATATAACAACAGTATTCTTTTTTTTTTATTCTGGAGAATGGGGCTATGCAGGCCTTTAATGGTCCTGTATCACTGCGACCAGTAGTGATCTATTGTGATCGCCCCATGTTACTAAAGCCCCACCTAGTTCTATAGTATTTAAAAACTGCAGGACTTTTTTGGCTGAGAGCATTTGTACCTCATCCGGAAGCAATACATGCTTTCCTAGAATCCGGTTTCGTTTAGGCTTTAGTGGATCACATTCGCACAAGAGCTGTTTAGGGGTCTCATCTGTACTATCACAGAACCTACACTCTCTTGTGCTCTGGACACCAATGTTCTGCAAGTGTTTTTAAGACAACAGTGTCCAGTGAGTGCTCTCACTAAAACCCGTATTTGATTCCTACCAAGTGACAGGGCCTTACCAGCATATCGCTGGTTAAAAGCCCTGATGAGCTCCTTGGAATGGTTTTGTCCAGGCAAGTTGTGCCAGAATGTTTTAGCTTCTTGATTGTAATGGTTTCTAAGGGCCAAGAGAGCTAGGCTTTTGGGTATTCCACAGAACGGTTCTGGATCGATGTGTATTCCCATAGCCCCTGCCCTTGCAAGTTCATCAGCAACTTCGTTGCCACGAATGCCTGCATGCCCCAAAACCCATCGCAAAATTAGTCTGTTTTTTTGCCCCAGACTGTTTAGTACAGCCACGCAGTTTGACACAAGTTTCGACTCAACTGAGTCTGAAGTAAGTGCCAGTAAGGCTGCTTGACTGTCCGAGTGGATATAAATTGTATGGTTAACGTAGTCTTTTTGCAGATTTATATAGGCACACTCTAATATAGCGTACACTTCTGCTTGAAAAATGGAGGCGAAACAGCCAAGATTAGTATAACAATCAGATATAACAACAGTAACAAGAGTGGGAACCGAAACCACGCGTAGTGAGCAATTTGGGTATAGGTGCTTGGCAGCAGATTTCTAAATTGAGGATGATAGCTATCCAAGTGAATTTAGAGAAAGCCCAAACATCATGGTATGGTTTCATTACAATATTGTTGTTCTTCATCAAAAACCTAGATTCATTAGCGTCTTCATTATCCGATACGAAATATATACAAATTTGTTGAGGTATGTATGCTTGTTACACATATATGTTTCAACAACTCATATATGTATAAATAGTTAGCTTAGGTTAGCTCACATAGGTCGTGATATCGCCTCCTCCCAATGTAACCGGACCAGGGAAGATGGTACCCGGCTATCTCCTAACAAGATGGAGCCTGGAGGCGGCGCTTTTGCTGCTGGGCCAACCGTTCGGGTGGCACGATGAAGTCTATATAGATTTCGTGCCGCCCCAACCATAGCGAGAGACGTACACCGTGAGGTTTTAGTCCGTGAGAGTCGGACATAACCCACCCTCTCCCCCGGGAGGGTGGTGTATCCATAACGGATTTTCCCACGTAAAAAAAAGATAGGTCGCGAATTGCACATATCAGGCAACAGCCTAAACCGAGGTGTGTCGTGCACTCTTGAGCTAGTAGTCAGATTAAATCGGCTGAGTGCCTTAAGCGCTCCCTTCTTCGCTAATGAACATCAATTGACGCAATGTCTGAAGACATTAAACAATGAGCCATCATATTTTAATAAATAAGTTAGATAAACACCTAATAACAATTGTGTACTCGTCGTCTAAAAAGAAAGCCATACGCGTTTTACTTACATTGTATCAAATCTGAGTGAGATAAAACTTTCTTGAGCAATAATCACAGCTCTAGTAAAGTACATATCAGTTTATTAATTATGAAAAGGCTTATTGAAGTGATGTCCAAGAAATAGAGACAGTTTCACTTACACGAACAACCCGCCGCAAAATAAACAAGTCCAAGAGAAATATAAAAAGTTTCCCCAAAACTATCAGCGCAATATAGTGAAGTAATACGAAGTTTCGCACAAAGTTATTCCCAACAATGACGCCGCTTGTTGTCGCCGAATTTTGTTATGAATTTATGTTATTCTGTAGCTAAAAGTTTTTTTTTATATACCACCGTACCACGTTGCTGACAGGTGGAAGACATAATTAGTCAAAAAATCACGTTGTAATTTGCATGAATGAATAATTATAGAACCAACTAATTTTTTTTAGACTTATACTAATATAATAAATATTTTTCCACGGGAAAAAGTCGTATAATAATTTATTTAATTTATGTATAACCGTCTCTACTATTTATGAACTGTTAAGAATAAAAATACTACAATGAAAAATCTATCAAAGCTTATAGCTTTTTACTAAACAAAATAGGTAATAATTAAACATATGAGTTTAAATTAATAGATATATCGGTGAACCCACTATTGACGTATGATACCGCGCTATTGACTATACCGGGGTGTTACTAATGACCTGAAATGTTATTGGTTGAAGATATCGGTTGTTCATGATTTACCTCGATGTAAGACGCCATTGGTTGGAGGCATCGGCTGTTTATGTATCTTGATGCCTTAAGAGGCGACCGATGACAAGATGCTGAATATAATCACTCAGACAGTTGAGCTAGTCACACCTACGAATAATTCGTCGTAACTATAGTCAGTGTTGGTATTCTGTATCAGTTAACGTGTTAATCGATTAAAAACTATAACATCAAGATGGATGATGTCATACATGGACGCCATTTTATCGCTGCCCCGACAGATGTAAAAAAATAGATTAATATCAATCAGTGATTTAAAAATAATGTAGATGATATAATCAATCACTACCAAACTATCAAAACAAATCAAAAGACTATATGAATTATGGTCTACCGTTAGCACCCTGCCGTACGGGTCTGATATCTGTTTTACAATGACAATCTTTTATGTTCGAAATAAGGGAACAATCACCGGCTATTTCAGTACAAGATCCTGGATGTTTAGAATGTCAGACAAATGGACCAATATATCCGACGTTTGAATTGATACCGGAACTGTCTCTTACCGGAACCCAGTATTCTCCGTAAATATACGAATAGAAGGTTAAACATAGTTTGAATCCAATAATAATATTTACGAAAAAACGGAATAAAGATACATGATAGAAGTGAAACTTCTGTAACACAGCAAAACAATTAAGAAAATACAACAAATAGCCAATGTCACGCGGTGTTACCAAGCGGCCTACCTAAGTACTGACCGTACGTTGCTTAACTTCGGTGACACGAGAATCGGTGTTTTCAACACTCCATCCGACATAGTGTTTACTGTCACACAAAAATAATGCAGATCAGAAATTCAAAGTCCTACCATAAGAAGATTCACTTCATCTCTAAACAGAGCGTGTTCACCCCCACGCCTGCGTAACCACAAATCACGCCGCCGTGGTCTTGGGGTAAATTTCGCTCCCGCACATCAGATTAGGCCTCCCTCGGCAGCGGCTCAAGCCTAGGTCCGTTCCCTCGGCGTGGAGCCCTTGAGTGCGCTGCTCGCGCGATACAGTGACACACAATCTTACATCACTGCAACAACATTACACAAATCACCCCCACGAACGTGCACACATACATGCTTACACATGAAAGTAAGAAGAGTTTTGTTTCTTTCCCTTATCGAACTGAAATGGGTTGGAAAATTATTCGATACGAAATATATATAAGAGTTGTTGAGGTATGTATGCTTGGTAAACATATATGCTACAATAACTCATATATGTATGAACTAGCTGTTACCCGCGGCTTCGCACGCGTTTTTTTTAATATATTGAATAAATTTAAAATTGTGATTATACATCTAGTGTAAATTACAATAATACTATTTCAAAAATATTTGTATCACACGCACATCATCTACTGTAACAGGTAACGTGTACATTATGTATGTGAATACTAGTAGTGTATCGAATGGGATGGGATTATGATCAGCCACATAACTGGAATTTTAAACTATATATCACCCTCAGTGCTCACACTATATAAGAAAATAATGAAAATATGAAGCTACACATTATCGAACAATATTAAATAAAACAGCTAATTAGTTACTTATTTGCCCGTAGAATTCCCGTTCAAATATTACTTGTAGTCCGGTGAAGCTGTTAAGCGTAGTCATTTCTAAGAAGAAAAAAAAAAACATTCAAATAGGTCCAGTCGTTTCGGAGATTACCCGGAACAAATAAAAAAAACAGACATATCGACAGAGTTAAAAAAAATTTCATGTTTGTAGCATCACAGATTTTATTCACCAAAAATAATTTATTTTAATATAAATTACACTCACTTTACTTTTATAATACGTAATATATCACAAATAAAAAACTGGCAATAAAACTAATGTAGAATAGAGTTTTTTAAGAGTGTTTGGCGGGATTTCAGTCTGTCAGGTAGTGGATTTTATATTTTTTTCATAATATTGTGTTACATGATTTTATATCGTGTAGAAATTGGTTGCGTATTATATAATATCGTTCGTTTATTTTGCATAAGTGAAATGAATGAAAAATAAAACCATGAAGCATTATTTCTATGGTCTTGAAGATTAAGAAGATAAAAAATTACGTTATATTATGTAGAGGATTCGGCGCTTATACCTTTACATTAACTTGGACATAGAAGAAAATTAACTATATTGATAACTTCAGAATTGGCTGTATGGATTAATTCCTTCGACTGTATTATTGGACGAATATTATTACTACTAAACTTTCTGAATAACAACACAAAATAAACTTAAGAAATGTTTGCGATATAAACGTAACACGTATAATTAAAAGTCCAAAACAAAACTAACGTAGAATAAACTTTTTGAATAGGAATACAAAATAAACCATGAAAATATTTTTAATAGAATGTTATCGCGTTACCATGGCAACGCGTATAATACTGACATTAACACGCAGCGGAAGCTTCCAAAGTAGCCCGATTTTGAGACATTCTTCATTAGAGCTCAGCTCCTTTTGGTTTTAACGTGATGATATGTAGCCTATAGCCATCCTCGATAAATGAGCTATCTAACACTAAAAGAAACTTTTAAATCGGATCTGTAGTTCTTGAGATCATAGCGTTCAACCAAACAAACAAAATCTTCAGCTTTATATATTAGTATAGATAGTATAGATAGTTAGCTTAGGTCAGCTCAGATAGCTCGCGAATTGCACGTGTTAGGCAGCAGCCCAAGCCGGGGTGTGTCGTGCACCCCTGAGCTAGTTGCCCAAATGAAGTCGGCTGAGCGCCGCAAGCGCTCGCCTTAGTAGTCCGGTGAAGCTGTTAAGGCCTTGCTGGGTCAATAGCGTAGTTAGTTCGAAAAAAAAGAATTCACTTTAAAAACTAAATGAAATCTGAAAAGCTTGTTAGATGTAAAATATTAAACATAAAGATTATTGAAAAACACTTAAAGATTTAATAAATGAGCATCTCAAATAGTATTTCCCCTTTCGTTCCAAAAATTAAGTTACACATTACGTTTTACAAATAGCACTTTAAAAAAAAAGAGAATGGTAGTAATCGATTAACTGTATGCTACAAAATATTACTCTAGTACCTATATAAAGCCCATTCAGGCAGAGAATGGCAATTCAATCTTAGACTATAATTTGTTAAAGGAAATATTACAATAAAACAAGAAAAAAAAACAAGCATTGGAGTATAAAATATATGAACAACAAGCGATGTTTATGTCTATATATATACTTCCGCTATCCCAAAACAAACTATGTAGAAACAAAAGAACAATAAACTGCTAATGGCTTCAACGTAAGTAGACAGCGAACAATCAGAGTGCAATCGGCTGTAAGATCAGACAGATGGACCAATATATCGGACGTTTCGGCCGCTCCTAAAATTGTCTCTCCGCTGTCAAATTATTTCTTTACTGTTTAATTTTCTCTACGTCGCTAAATTGTTTATTCACTTTACCGTGTTCTAGAAAGTTCTTTGACAGTATGTATTTTTATTACAGTTTTAATATACTTATAAAATACTAACAGTGCGTAAAAAATAGTGCGTGGAGTCCCTCTGCGCGGAAGAAGTGAAACTTCGTAATGTGGAAATTAAAATAGAAATGGTTAGAAATTGATATAGATAAATATATAAACAGGTATACTAAGCGTATGCGTTCGAGTGCCACGCATTCACTATCGCTCTGTCTTTTTCTATTCCCCCTCCCCAGGAGCGTTGAACGTTTAACACAACCTTGTTGAAAGACGCATTAGAAGTTTCACTTCAATAGTGCGTGGAGTCCCTCCGTGCGGAAGAAGTGAAACTTCGTAATGTGGAAATGAAAGGTAGGAAGGGGTAGATATTGATATATATAAAAATATATACAAGTATATATAAACAGGTATATTACGCGCATGCGTTCGAGTGCCATGCATTCACTCTCACTCTGTCTCTTTCTATTCCCCCTCCCCAGGAGCGTTGAATGTTTAACGCAACAGTGCTTTCATACCACCTCCATGGTAGCGTTAAACGTTTAACACAACCTCGCTGGAAGTCGCATTAGAAGTTTCACTTTAAAAAGCAGTGACTAAAAAAATCATCTCAATGAATTACGTTCATTTATTTATCTACTTTTCTCTCGTACTTAAGTCGCGCCGTCATTAAAATTACAATAGCTTTTAACAAAGTGAACCGATTTTAATGAAACCAAGACTAAATGTTACCCGAGGATATGCTTTATGATTTTCTTGATGATATTTTATCGTGAACGGAGTACTTTAACAGTGACGCGTGTTCAAATAAATAGACAGACATACAAATATTTCTTAAAATTATTGATTATGTAATTTGTTACTAGACACCTCCAACATGTTTTATTCACAAAAATCTAAAAAGTACAAACACTTAAGATATACATTTTTATTATATGTCTATACAAAACAATATAGATAATTTATTGGATTCAATTTAAATAATAATGAGTGCCCAATTACTACAACTTTAAGATAAAGAAAAATGTTCAACATTACACGGGTCTCTATGTGTTGCAAATAATTTTACATGAAATTAACATTTTTCGTAAATATAACAAAACTTTTTTGAACTTAATTAACGTGACCTAAATGAGTGAAATTATATATTTACCAGTGACCGCGGGTTTTGTGAGAGTTTTAAATTTTCGTAAATAACAAATTAAACAAAAAGTTTACTATCATTTTACTTCGCAGAATTAAATAAATAATTTATGTAAATACTTCAAAACCCAATTTTATATTTGAATTCAGTAGAAATCTTTACTCTGGTTTTTGACAGAACTTTGATTTATCATGTAGTTTACTATTTCTGATAGATAACCACTAATACTTTTAGCATATAATTTTTTTTTATATCATAGGAGGCAAACGAACAGGTGGATCACCCGATGTTGAGTGATCACCACCGTCCATAGACACTGCAACACAGGGGAGTCATAATTGATTTATCAGCGTATGTTCGGGGTGGAGGGGGAAAGGAAAAAGGAGAGGCGGAAGGTGAGGAGAGGTGGGCCTTTGGCACTCTCACTGACCAAACGAAACGCAACATTGCAAGCACTGTTACTTCAAGTCGGTGTTTCTGTAGGTCGGTTGGTACTACTCCGGGCGAGCCGACCCATTCATGCTGAAACCAGTAATATCTTCAACGTGGCTCTACCACCTACAACAGTACATATATACGTACATGTACACTATATACAGTGTTTTTGGTGAGATCATAGTCTGTTATGCTGTGGCTTATATATTTTATTTATAATCTTGTGTTACTTGACTGTATATTTAGTAATTAATAGTGGTGACAATTTATGTGATATAGTTTGGTTATTGTCCATAAATGAAGTGAATATAAACTCTGAGATGCCGCAAAACTTCCTAGAAAGGTCTAACAAGGAGGGCACCATCTTGTTAGAGCATTATATTATCGCAATACATTTTTTAATATTATTAACTACTTGAAAAGGGCATTGGACTATGACATGGGGTCCTTCAAGCGTAACGTGAAGAGACACTTTCGCAGGCCAGCATTTTTTGTGTAGTCCGGTGAAACTGTTAAGACCTTGCTGGGTCAATAGCGTAGTCAGATCGAAAAAAAGGCTCTCGAATTTAACGAACGGACGAGGTCTTAACAGCTTCACCGGACTACTACTTCACAGGCCGGCATGACAGCGGCAACCGTAGTTATATAGTGTCTCAATTTGTACTCGATGGACACCATTGTTCTTGGATTGTTCTGTGCTTACTATCAAGCATAGTGCAATCGTTTTGCCGTGCAACAATTAAAAAAACCCTGGAAGAATGATTGTCAAAAATAATTGGAGCAATCCTAGTTTCCCTAAACATACTATAGACATTATTTTTATTTACAATGCATTTATTGACTAGTAATTACTAATTAGTTACGAATATTGATGAAGATGAATTATAACTTGCAGTAAGGAACAGAATGCCCTCAATAAATCCTTGTTATGTAAAAGTAACTTAAAATAATGAAAATATTTAATGGACAAATAAGGTATTGTCAATTTTTATTTTATACTAGCTATGCCCGTGACCTCGTCCACGTGGAAACTTAAGCAAATCCGCAGGGGCGGTTTCACAGGAAGAGAGCCAGCACGGTCCCTGGCGCCCCTAACATGCGGGAGACGGTACACCGTGGGGTTTTAGTTCGTGCGAGTCGGACATAACCCACCCTCTTCCCCGGGAGGGTGGGTATCCGTTAGGGATTTCCCCACATTAATAAAAAAAAAGTGGTTATTAAAGTCATCTGACTGTATCAAATCCATTTACTTATCTACTTTTCTCTCGTACTTACGCCGCGCCGACATTTAAATTACAATAACTTCTGATAGAGTGATCCGATTGTAATGAATAAAAAACTAAGTTATTTTCGAAGATATGCTTTATGATTTCCTTGATGTGATTTTATTGTGAACCTAGTACTTTAGCTGTGATACGCGTTCAGACAGATATTTCTAGAAATGATTTAAATGTATTCTATTACTGATTTTTAAACACATGCAACAATTTTTTTCTCGATAATTGAAAAGGTACAGACATGTTGGATTTACATTCTTATTATATGTATAGATAATTTATATATACTACCAGTTTGTCCCGACTTCTCATGGAGCAATGTACCAATGTCACATCATGAATGCATAAAGAAAATGAAGATACATGTACTATTCAAACCAAATTTTGCGTTTTAATTCCTATAGTTCATCAAAGTCAAAGTTACTTTGTAGTTTGGTGAAATTGCGAAGCCATTGCAAGGCATTAGCGTTGTCAGTTCGAAGAAAAAACAAAAAAAAAATCAAAGTTATTTTTTACAAAGACCTGCAACACTTGTTGATGGAATGTGACCAGAATAAATCACAACGAGAACGTTATCGAAAAGTTACAACTTAATATATTAGATCAGGGTTGCTTCCATAGAATCTTGTGTGCACCTGCAAGTGAGGAAGCCAAGATTCTTCAAACTTCCATTTGTGTCTAATTCTATTTTGTGAATAAAATAACATTAGGGTACGATGGGACTGATACGTTCTTTATGAACATAAGTCCCTAAATAGAAAAAGATTATAAAAAAACCCTATTTATTGCACTCCAATTTTAATTACCAGGTATCACCTTCTGCGCTATTTGCATTGCATCGATATATCGTACAAGTATTTATTTTGATTAGAACTAATAATATAATGATAAATATTGGTGTTGAATTATCTTTGAGAGACGTTTTTCCTACATATACGTGGCACCTTATCAAAGAAAACCAATTAATTAGTTTCTCCTTGTTCATAATTACATCATAATATCATTGTACGTTAATATCTCACCTTTTGATCCGTAATATAACAAAAGGACAGCATATTTCTTTTGGATACAACGTGAGCAGACACGGGGCAATCAGCGAGCAATCGAGCGTAATGCGATTCCTTTGAGCCCTCAGACAAATCTACCAATATCTCTGACGTTTGGGTTGATTCTTAATTGCCTCATCACTACTCACTTTTGTCCTTGTTTATTGTCCTCCTTCCTTCTTCAGTTGCATTTCATTTATTATTAATCTAGTCGTGCCTAAAGAAGTTTTACTTCATAGAATGTACCCAATTATATAAAACGGAGGGAGCTGATGTCTGTGGTACAATTAAATACTAGTACACATGTCAATAATAATGATTACTGGTACTCAATACATTTTGTACCATTCTCGATATTGTTGCTTTACAGTCTCAATTTTATGATTGTACCTATAACTGTCAACCTAATTATACTTCAATATCTAGCGTATAATTTTTTGTTCGAAATAAAAACGCTGTTTCCTGAAAATGTCTTTACAGCTTCACCGAACTACATAAAAACAATGTACCTAATGTAGATGTTATGTAGGGGAGAGTAGGGTAATTGAGAATAACGGGTAATTAGGAACAGTTAGATAAATAGTACATCTCCCCGTACTACACTGTCGCGTCCCTATCCTACGGCTAAATGAAGAGCTATTCATTGCATATGGGAAAGTGGGATTGAACGGACGCACTAGTTTTGTCACGGTAAGTGGAACAATTATTTTTTTAGTTTTGATATAATTTTTGTCATCAGTTATAACACATGTAAGTATCATATTTATTGAGTTCAAAGGTATTGTGTTTTTTCTCATATCATTCACACGAGTATCTGTTTTCGAATGCAACATAGATTGAAGGTAATAGCTTTTAAGAATGGAGGCAATTTTTTATGTATATTAACTGATTCAGGTAATTGGGAACGGCATTAGGTGAGTGATTTGAAACGTTCCCAATTACCTCTTACCCTCCTAAGTACCCATAGTACCGCTGGTTGATTGTGTAAAAATATTTAAACTTTACAAATTATTTCAGACGCCTCGTAATTACGTAAGAAAGATCGATCAAACGTCTTTCTTAATTACCTCATATCATTTCCATTTCCCCCACGGGATGATCTCAATTACCCCATAGGGTATCGGGTAAATATGAATGGCAATGTTTTATGTTTTAGTTTATATTTTTATTAAAACGTAAATTTCAAATAACGTTTTATGACTACTAAGTACATAGATAACTAAAGTTCATGTAGCAATAAAATTTGATTTAGTTTATAACTTTTTCTATTATTTTTTAGCGTTTGAAGTTAAGTATTCCCAATTCCCCCACTTTCCCCTAATCATTATTATAGTTCTTATATCATGTTGTTATTCTATATTTGTTGTAAGCCGCACTACTGGTAATGTTATAGATCAAGCACCCTTATCATTTTTGTTTTGGTTTAAGAAAAAAAATATTATTAAACGAATATACAATCTTACTTAATTTATAGCATTTTAAAGTGTAATCTAAATTGACATACTTACGTAAATTCAATAAAGTTCATGTATATCGTGTATTTTAAGTTTTTTTTTTTTTATCGAAGCACGACAAAGTGACTGCACTATGCCTGATGTTAAACATAGTACAATCCAAAAACATCGGCAACCACCGAGAGACAGATTATCCATCGCCGGTCACCGCTGTCATGCCGGCCATAATGACGAAAGTCACCCGGTACTGGATATGCACAGGCTGATCCCGAAACGCGACGTGCAGAAGCGAGTCACTATGATGGGCTTTTTCGCCATATGCATGGTGGTTGCGACCCAGTCGGGCTGTAAAACCCTACCACCCCGCTTATTTTATTTACAAGTATAAGACAAACGATATTAAATTAATAAAATAAACACGAAGACAGTTTTATCATTGTCAATAATAGTACGTGGAGCACAGCGAAAAGTTTTCATTTCCCGAATTAACACGACAAAATGCTATGACTAGTCAAAAACGAATTTATGGTTTCTCAAAATATTATCCCTCAGTTTCAATGTACTGATTCATATAAATAAACCAGTTTTGAAACAATTTATGCCACTCCTGTGTCAAACTCGGGAACATACTTTCTATACCCTTCAATAACCTCTTCAGATGTTTGAAATGGTTGATCGCGCATTGAAAATGTAAAAATGTAATTACTCATTAAAATCGGTTCACAATTTATGAAGACTCACATGTTATATTTACAATATATGTATTGTACACGCATTATTATACTTTACACGGACATAAAAAATAAATACAACCGAACATATGTATAACTTCTTTACTTTCTGAAGTCGGTTAAAAATAGCACTAAAATATAAAATCAAGTTTCAAACAGAAGGAATAAACTGCGTTTAAAGCCAAATTGTTCCGTTTTAAAATTCATAATTACTTTTTGAATATATTTATTGTAAACTAGCTATACCCGCAGCTCCGCAAGCGTTTCTTTTAATTATATTATAGAATTATTAAATTATGAAACTATGTACAATTATAGAAATGTTCTATAAAAACTATTGTAAGTACGACACGCACGCTACTGACAGTAACATGTAACGTGTCTATTAGATATATAGATACTAACCGTGTATTAAATGAGGATTATCATAACGAACATTTTTGGAACATTAACCAACCATATAACTACCTCAGAGCTGACTTACACTGTACAAAGAACAAATGAAAAAATGACTTAAAAATAGATGATGATATAATGTGCCAATATTGTCAATAAGTAATAAGTTCATGGACTAATATCTTATTAGATATTTCTAATCTTCTAACTTCCTCTTCTAGCTTCAAAATTACTACAAATAATTATTATATTAAATTATAGACAATGAATGTGGTGACGCCTTAAATCTTACATATATATAAATAAAGATATAAAGTTTTATATACTAAAGAGCGATAAATACGCACATGTTTTCAGTGAACAACATATTTTTGCTAAATTTCATACGGACAAAGTCGTGGATAACAGCTAGTCTAAAATAACCTCAATTAATATTTATAATTTTCGCTGTCTACCAATGAAAGTCCCGTGAACATCTGTCTAACATTTTTAGAGAAACTTTTGGGGGCGAAGATACGGTTAACAGCTATTATAAACAAAAATTATCTAGATTACTTTTATAAAATCAGCTACCTGCGAGAAAAAGTCTCGTAAAGATTGGTCTAACCGTTACGGAGATAGCACTGCGGGCGAAACCACGGTTAATAGCTAGTATAAACTAAAATTACCTAAATTATTTTTTATAAGGCCAATTATTTGTCAGTGAAAGTCTCGTGAAGATCTTTCATACCGTTTTGGAGATAGTACTGCGAGCGAAACCACTGTTACTAAAATTGCTTGAATTACTTTTTATAAATTCAGTTATCTGCCAATGGAAGTTTCGTGAAGTTCAATCTAATCGTTTTGGGAATAATACAGTGGGCGAGGCTACGGTTCAGAGTTAGTACAAATTAAAATTGCTTGAATTATTTTTTATAAGTTCAGATATCTGCCAATACAAGTTTCGTGAAGATCGGTCAAACTGTTTTGGGGATAGTACTGCAGGCGAACCCACGGTTTACAGCTAGTATAAACTAAAATTACTTGAAGTACTTTTTATAAAGTCAGCTATCTGCTAATAAAAGTTTCTTGAAGATCAATTTAACCGTTTTACAGATATTACCGCGGGCGAAGCCACGGTTAACAGGTAGTCTAAATTAAAACATACTGAATTACTTGTTATGATATCCGTTACCTGTTGATGAGAGTTCTGTGAAAATCGGTCCATCCGTTTTGGAGATAGCATTGCAGACGAAGCCGCAGTTAACACTTAGTCTAATTTAAAGTAGCCTTTGTCACCCGCAGTGATTTCAGCTGTTAGTGAAATTCCCGTCAAAATCGGTCCAGCCCTTTCGGAGATTACCCGGAACAAACAGACAGACCGACAAAAATTTTAAAAATTGCATTTTTGTTATCAGTCGCGTGTATTTCGCTTTTATATACAGACACTTCATTTTTATTATATGTATAGATTATAGATGACCAGTTCAGGCAATTTTTGTGCGACCTCTGTACTTTTGATTTACTTGATATACAAGGTTCAAAGACGTCCTAATACATTCATTACTATTCCATTCCCCAAACTGCTCAAGAAACAAAACGATGTACCTAGAGATCGTTAATATCTTTTTTTTTTTACAAAATCCAGAGACACTCTGTAACAAGGAATTAGTAGATAATGGCGTATCACTCAAAGTCGGTTCCGTTTCATCCGCTGTCGATTATAGGATTATTACATCTTCTGCGTTAAGCCCTATTGAATGAAGATACTGAGGTATGAAACTAATGGTATTCCTTAAGAAATTCAACCGAATGTTATTAACATTTTTATTTAAATACTAATGTTGGTATTTTAAAGTTTGGTAAAGGTAAAAAGATTTTGTCTGCAAAATCGGTTTACGGATAGTAATTTTACGTGATAACGTCTTTAAATATATTTATGAAAAATTGCATACTTTTATGAATTTAATTATCACAAAATGGATCCAAAGTTAACAAAACTGTTCTGGTGTAAGTCTTATGCTGCCGCTGTCTCTCTTCTACTCATATGCATCGGCTCATCACCGGTGTCTTCTCAGTCCCCCTCTTGTGAGTGGGGGACGAGGGAACTATTCGAGGCTTGATTGCCTCCTTCAGTGGCTTCATTCGCGACCCGTGAAAACGGGCCGGGCCTTTGGGTGCTTTCGTAGCTTTGGATTCATTGCGGCGTGTCACTCTCAGTATCCTCTTCTTGTTCGAAGAGGTCGGGTGTCCGCGCCTCTTATGATTGAGTGGTAACTAGGGCAGGCCACCTGCGTGGCCGGGTTTCTACTGATGAGCCTGATCACCGGAGGTGAGAAGCTTTCTCAGGAACGCCAGGCATGTACTCTCGGCTTCAGCTTTAGTTTTACCCATTTGTCTGGCAGCTTCTTTTAGAAGCGAGGTAAATCCCTCGCGGCCTCTTCCCCTTGCGCGGATCTCGCTGGTTGGGTGGGTTTCCTCTTCCTTTGTTTCTTGGCTGCTGCTCCTCGAGGGAGTGGGTCGTTTGCGGGGGCCATTAGGCTTCCCACGGCCGCCTCCTCAACCATAACTGGGGCCGAGTGGGATTCCGTCCTAGACCCGGAGTCACCGGTCCGGACGACGGTTCCAGCACGGCGGTTTCTTAGCTCCCGCTTAAAGACGGGACAAAGCGTCACGTTGTTTGCAGGGTAGGCGCTCCCGCAATTTGCGCAGGTGGCTGGTTCCTCCCTGGGGCATTCGCAGTGCCGTGCGGGGTGGGACCCCCGCACTGTCTAACTATTCATATATGTTTGAGTTGTTAAGACGCATATGTGTACCAAGCATACACGCTTCAACAACTTCTCCATATATTTTTGATCGGAAAATTAGAGTTTTTCAGTTCGATAAGGGAAAAAAATAAAACCCGTCCACTTGCATGTGTGAGCGTGTAGGCGTGCACGTGTGTGGGTGTGATCGTGTAGTGTTGTAGCGGTGATGTATATTTGTATGTCACCGTATCGCACAAGCAATGCACTCAAGGGCTCCCTACAAAGGGATCGAACCTAGGCTTGAGCCGCTGCCGTGGGAGGCCTAATCGGGTGTGCGGGAGAGAAATTAACCCCCAGACCACGGCGGCGTGATCTGTGGTTACGCGGGCGTGGGCGTGAACACGTTCTGTTTCGAGGGACAGGCTGGTACTGATCGTTCGCTGACGTGATTGAATCAGGAGGGTCGGTAAAAATGTGTCGCGGACGTCTTCTATGACGCGCAGCGTTTGGTACGGGTTCGTATTGTGCCGCGGATACCACTAACGGACTAGGATGATTCACGGCTTTTTCAAAATAACTAATCGTAAGTGATTTTACATATGCCCAGATAGAAGGGATCTCTAGCTCTCTATGGAGATCGACTCTCCGGATGTACCACGGAGCACCGTTCACTTTACGTACAACACGATTTTGGAGAACCTGCAGGTTATGAAAGTTATCTTTGGACATATGCGCAAAAACGGGGCAGCTATATGTCATCACGGGACGGATACACGTCTTATACAAAGTAAGCTTGTGTCTGAGGGACATCTTACTCTTATGACAAAGCAACGGATGGAGGCGACCCATGACCATAGCGGCTTTGATTCGCACTCTGTCTATATATGAATTGAACTTTAAATGCCTATCTAATGTAACACCGAGATATTTGACGTCTTCGACCAAAGGGATATCGATTCCGTATAGCCTGATGGGCTCAAATTTATTAGCACGTTTCGTGGGATCGAAGAGTATTGCGGCACTCTTATCGGGATTAACTTCTATGCGACATCGATGAAACCACTCACCGAGAGTATAAACGGCTTTTTCGATGCGCTTCCTAAAAAAGTCCGACCGCCAGCCGAAAGTGTAAATAATGGTATCGTCAGCGTAACAACCTACCTCGACCCCCCGAGTCCGAGGTAGGTCACTGATGAGCAGATTGAAGAGTGTGGGCGCAAGTATGGAGCCCTGTGGTACACCTGAGCGTATCGGATGGGGCGGTGATAGTTCACCATCCACTCTGAAGCGGAATGTCTTATCAGTGAGATAATCGCTGATAATATGAATTAGCCTATCGGGTACTCGAGATTTACAAAATTTATGGATGAGCCCTCCGTGCCAGACCTTATCGAAGGCCTTGGCGACATCGAAGAAGACTGAAATTGTGCGTTTCGGTTTACGTTTCGGATCGGCGTTAAATTTAGAGAAAATGTACTCCGGCGGAGCACTTGATCTGTACACGAGTGTTTGGCACGAAATCCAAACTGCTCAGGCGGTATTAAATGAAGATCTGAAATTGTGACTTGGAGATGGTTCAGAAGGAGCCGCTCGTAAAGTTTGCCTAAAGTATCTAGTAAACTAATGGGGCGATAGCTAACGGGAAGCATAGCTTTCTTGCCGGGCTTGTGAATACCTATCACTACGGCCTTTTTCCAGACGGCTGGAAAGTGACCCTAGGACATGGCCGCATTGAAGATGCAGACCAATAGAGATATGATGCGATCAGGAAGGAGTTTCAGAACCTCGTTCCTGATCCTATCGGGACCTGAGGACTTCCTAGGCTTTAGACGCTTGATATCGGCTAAAACTTCATCGAACGTGATCGAGGTTAGGGTATCCTCCCAAGGAGACGCGAGTGCATGCTCCGCAGCTGATTCGATTAAACCGATATGGGAAGGGTCAGTGTTATCAGTGGTAGGCGAACACTGTTTCTCTAGGCTCGCGGCAAGACATTCCGCTTTATCGCTATCGCTACCGCTATCGAACGCGGAAGGCAATCCGGGGCTTCTGTCGAGGGGAGGCATAGGAGTGACCAAATCTGATTTTAAGGTTCGGGCGAGAGTCCAGTACGACATGTAAGACGGCTGAAGGTCCTCCAAGAGTCTATGCCACCTGTCGCCCCGAATTTCAGAGATACGAGACTTGACTGTTTTACGTAACGAACGTAACCGATCACGATTTTATACAGATTTTGTACAGCGGCGTTCTTTTCCGTGACCAATGCTCTCACGTCGTCAGGGAGTATAAAACGGCGATTGTTCGCCGCTTGTACCGATTTCGAGGTCACTCTGATAGCGGTCTGGAGATAACCAACCAGGGAATCGATGGCCAAATCCGCGTCTACTTTAGACACCAACACGTCCAGAATTCTGTCTAAGCTACTAGACGATGCATTTTTTTTTAAATATTTAACGAGTTTCGCGTAATCAGCCATCCTTACCGACGGCGGGGTGAAGTCTGAGTTCTGACCTAACTGTGAAACAACCGGACGATGATCTGAATCAAGTTCGTGTACGACTTGTATAAGTCGCACAGGAAGCGTGATATTTTTTAAAAGAGCTAGATCTAAGGCGGTCGGACGGCAATGATCTTGATAATGCGTGGGTTCCATAGGGGTCATGACGTCAAACGCCAGAATCCTACCTAGTTCGTCGAGTATCCTTCCGTTATGAGAGGTACACGGACTATTCTAGATAACGTTCCCACTATTGAGTTCGCCCGCTATAATAACTGAATCACCTATGTTAAGCAGCGCAAATCGGATCTAAGTAATTCTTTGTTCGGTGATAGATACGCGGAGACTAAAATAATATCCGAGTGACCTGTCATACCTACTCTACACACTGACGCTTCTATATTAGTTAGCGCGGGCAAATCTACCGGCATCTACAACGAACGCCTAAAGTAGACTAAAGTGCCACCCCCGCGGGAGACACGGTCGTTCCATACTATACAATAATTCGCGATTCTAGGATTACGCACACTCGGTTTTAAAAGCGTTTCCTGGATGAGGAAAACGTCAATTTGTCTATCGCGCAAAAAGCCAGCTACTAGATCGCGCTGTGTCCGAAGATTTCTCGCGTTGAAAAACGAGAGAGATAGACCACGTGGTTTTACTTTATTTAGACCCGCGAATTTTAAAATTTATTTAGAAGGTGAAGCACGGGTGATACGCTGTATGGTGGCTCCGATAGCCGGATAGCGCGCTAATGCGTTGAGCAGAATTAGCTCCTCTTCAGCCTCCACTACGGCGTGAAAAGCGAAGACCTCCTGCAAATCGTGCTCGCAGCAGCTGTTTAAACCAGTCAAGCTTGCTGGCGAATGACGAGGAGACGCTGTCTGTGACGGCGGCGTCTAAGGCTGAGATCGGGAGGCCCAGGGGGCCATAGAGGTCCGCCCGGGTTGAGCCGCGCGCGGCACAGAGGATGGAGAGCGCGGTGAAGTCGTGGGTGCGGGCGCTACCGGGTCGCGGGAGGCGCCCGGCAGACCTGGGAAGGCCTCCACGGACATGAGAGGTGGAGGCGGATGGCGGGCAGCGGCTGCAGGTGCCCCGGGCGCCTGTCTCGCCTGACGGGATGCTGTGTGGGCGGTGCGTGGGGACAGCCGCGATAGTTCGCGGGGTGACCCGCGTTACCGTACAACACGCAACTCGGAGGTTCGGGAGTGCCGGGAGTGCGAGCGCACTCCTTCGTGGGGTGATCACCCAGGCACTTGACGCACCTTGGGTGGAGATGACAGTTCCTCGCCGAGTGACCATAGCTCTGACAGTTATGGCACTGCGACAGGGTATGGGTCTTGCGGGGCGGCTCAACGGTGATGCCGTTGAGGTCGCACAAAGATGTGAGATTGAAAATGGACGTGCCCTCCTGAGTGCAGTCAAGAAGAACTAAGACCATGTTGTAAGGGGCGTAATTAATTCCACTGGGACTGAATAGTGACTGGGGGCGGGGAGCGCGGTTTCCTAGCTACGGAGCCCGTAGGTTGGGAAGGAGCGTCAAAGACGGAACTAGGTCCACCTACGCGTGTTTTAGAGGCCACTGGTATAGCCGGGGCTGGCACCCAAACGCCATCTATATTAACTAACTTTTCGGGTTGTTCGGAACCCGAATCAGAATCTGACGAACACGAACCGCGGCGTTTGATGTAAGTAACGGTTTTATACCCATCATTATCTATATTTTGCGCTGAAGGCGCGGGGATCGCGGTCACGTTACCGTTCGCGGACGGCACGGCAGTCGCCGCCACGTTGATTTCCATCTCGGAGCTGGCCGCCGAACCCAATCTTGGTATGGGTGTTATGACAACACCCCTATCCTTATTGTTTGACGGCGAATTCGGCGATAGCGTATCAAAAGAGTTTGATGTAACCACGTGGGACACATTCTGCACATTCTCAAAAATCTGAGGGATAGAGTTTTAATTATATTGACTACATCGTCATCGAGCCCCTGTGCGAGGAGCCCGGCACGCGTTTTTTCTATAAACACTTGACGATCCATACCGATGGACTGATGGGGTGGGGGGCCGCGAATCAACCTCTCTACCTTAAGGGAAGGGGGGCATGCCAAACGAAAAACCACGGAAATGTCCGGAGTTCGGATCAAGAGAACTGTTTAAAACTTAACAAAATAAGCGAAAGAATGCAAATAAATACGTGAGCGAGATAAAAGAAAAATAATATAAGACTATACAAATAAACAGACAATAAAAAGTAAATAAATGTATAAAGAAATGACTGAAGTATTAAAGAAATACGCAAACAAATAAAGAAATAAATTAGCAAACAAATAAATATACCAAGAAATAGATAAAACAATAAATAAATTATAAAGAAAGGTCTCACTCAGTTCCAGGAAACAGAACGCAGGTATAGCACAGATGTGCCGGCTCGGAACAATGAAAATAAACACTCACAAAGTAATAACTGACGTCACTAAATCGCGAAATCGAACCGCGCAACAAAGCCCACGACCGCTCGCTTTGGCAGCCACATCGGAACGCGCCTTTCAGAATACAAGTCTCTCCCAAAGATCGCTATAACTCGCACTGTTAGCGTTCAGTGGGATCCCACAACTATTACAAGACCGTTGGTTCTACTTGTTGTGGTTTTTCCTACACTGCGGAACTTTTTGTCCATATCGGACAAGCGTTATACGAATGATGAGGTAACTAACGTATGTGTTATTAGTTGGCCATGACGGACGTTATCCTGTCCTAATAATAAAAAACTTAACAAATCAAAAACACTTTCCACGTGAATCACTATTTACAAGTGAAACTACATAAGAATTCTTCTAGTAATTTTTGAGTTTATCGCGAAAATACATACGCGGCAGATGATTTTATTTTATAATATTTAGTGATAAAGCTATTTTGAGTTTTTGGCGGGATTTTAGTCTGTTATGTAGTGGATTTTATATTTTATTCATAATCTTGTGTTATTTGACTCTATATTTTGTAAATTTGGCGGTATTTTATGTAATAAATCGTAATAAGTCGTTAATTTATTGTGCATAAGTGAAGTGAATGGAAAATAATACCACGGAGCATGAAATTCTGAGATGCCACGTTAATTCCCTGGAAGGTTCTAACAAGGGATCCACCATCTTGTTAGAATATTGATTCACACAACGCTTGGATATTGAAATGATCGTACGACGCTTGTAATATTATTTATTGACTACGTGAAAATTGCGGGAATAATCTAATAGATTGATTGCCAAAAATAAAGTTAAAAAAAGTTATTTTGATAAACTTTCTTGTTGTATATATGATTAAAACGGATATCATTTTTTTAGATAATGTCGAAGCGTCTAAGAATGACAAAAATAAAAATATATTCAGTAGTTTTGAATGGTGAGCGCAGTACAGCAGATCGCTGTAATTTTATTCAAATAGATAATGAACCATAATTATCCCTATAAAAGGGAATTTCCGTTGAATTTCTGTTCGTTGTTATACAGGTTTACTCTTAAAGCTTTCAAATGCCATTAGAATCACTCAGTGTAATGAAATTCCAAACGAACTTGTGTAACTAACGCTAACAACGCTTCCACCACCGATTTTGTTAATCTCACCATTCCGAACTCCGCATTTAGGAAACATTCGTTGCCCTCGTTCTAGTTTGGTGGAGTCATGCTGTCAAACTACACTAAACTGCCTGTGGATTTCACTGTAGAAAACATTGTTATTAACTGTGATTATATGTTTAAGTACGTTTTTTTTGCTTTTATTATTGTAGCGACACACTATGATGACCGCTTTGACGTTTTTCCGCTAAGTAAATTACCTTTTAAGAAGTAAATTGCTGTTCTTCCATGTGAAGATTGACGTGCAGTAATCTACAAATTTAACAAATGTATAATTTAAGGATAATAAATTAATTTAGTACAGATTTGTAAATTGTATACCAGGTGAACAGTTAAACACTCGCAGTATACTAGGATATATTTATTTACATATTTACATTTTTTTTTTATATTTATATAGATTTTTCTTAAACTAGTTCGACAAAATGACTGCACCCTACCTGTTGAAAAGTACAGTACAGGCCATAAATATCGACGACTCTCGGTCTTCAAAAGTAACGGCAGTCGTCGCTATCATGCCGATCCACAAAAGTGCCTCTTCACGCCTCTTTGAAGGACCGCATATAATATGCGGAAGGGAACACACTGGCTGGGAGGCGATTCCACATCTTCACAGTACGACAAAAAAAAATCAAATTTCTTTGTTCTAGCTGGAATGGCGGTCACTGTGAATCTCTGGAGACGCGTACCCGTCCGATATGACACTTCATGGTCATATCTAAATATAAAATAATAATATCAAAAGAAATATATAACAAAAAAACCTGAGTTAAAGTTGGTTCTAAGACTTTCAAATGTATAAACACAATCATATTAAAGCCTAGGTGCAATGACACCTCCAAGGTCGCTTTCAAGTGGAAGTGATAACACCCGACAGTCATTAACAATGTGCTTTAACATAGACGCGTAGAGGATTATGTATAATTTTTATATTTTTTTAGTTATTTAGGTCAATTACTAAGTAGCTATTTTTTATTGATTTAGAACGAGAATCAAGTGCAGAGTATCCTGCATAAATATTGCTACTGTCTAAACATTCAGCCTGTATGTGTATCTATGTAACTACATTTATATGTATGTATACAATATAATCCTGCGAACAAATCACTTTTTTACTAACAAAAAAATTTTTAAGTTAGTATTTTACTACGCTATTGCGTCGTTTGACTGACTCCTTAATAGATTATAATCAGCACTGTACTTATCTATACTATTATTATAAAGCTGAAGAGTTTGTTTGTTTGGTTGAACGCGCTAATCTCAAGAACTACCGGTCCAATTTGAAAGTTTCTTTCAGTGTTAGATAGCTCATTTATCGAGGATGGCTATAGGCTACATATCATCACGTTAAAACCAATAGGAGCGGAGCACTAATGAAGAATGTCACAAAATCAGGCTATTTTTAGAGCATCCGCTGCGTGTCAGTGTCAGTTTTATATGCGTTAACACAAAATAAACTTAAGAAATGTTTGCGATATAAACGTAACACGTATAATTAAAAATCGAAAACAAAACTAACGTAGAATAAACTTTTTGAATAGGAATACAAAATAAACTAT
>JACEII010000025.1:8818801-8909952 GCA_014332785.1 Antheraea mylitta | reverse complement strand
AAAAAAAAACAACTAATTTATAACACACTCTTTTATAAGCTCATTAATTTTTTGTAAAGGTTAAAACATATGTGAGTATATATCCTTATAACAATATTGTACAGCTTATAATAATAGAATGTATTTTTAGTATATTCGCCGTCGGGCTTTCGTATAAATTTCTATTGTACAGTTGTTCATTCATATATCATATACCGTTAGGTATATATATATTTTAAATATCAAAAATTAACCTTTCAACTCGTTAAACATACATATAAGATTTTTAATACACAACTATTAGATAATTAAACAAAAATGAAAAACTGAATTCTTCAACTTTAAGTTTTAGGTTTGTATAGACAAAGTTACATTTAATAAAAAATGTATGTACCATTTAAATATAATTAAATTTTTTATTACCTAGACATGGAAATAATAAACGTTTGACGTCAGAAGATATTTGTTTTTTTACAGGTTGTAAAAAAACAAATATCATAGGTACCTATGTTGTACTGGCAGAAGACTTTTTGAACTATTATCTAGGCATTGTAAGATTATTCTATCTCCATCAACGATAATAGAACTAAATAGAGATAACTTAAATCAATAAAAGGGTAATTAGACTGTATTGATAAAATTAGAATTTAAAAAAGTGACTGTATACTTAGAACCATACGATTGAAGTGAAAACTACATGTCCATTAAATGCGATACAGAGTTAATGTTTAAGTGAAAATAAATAATAATAATATTAAAAGCTCAATATATCCACTAGAAAACAACATCGATTAACTATACTAATATTATAAAGAGGTGAAGTTTGTGAGTTCGTGATATTGTAGGTGGTAATCTCAAGAACTACTGGTCCGATCTGAAAAATTCTTTCAGCGTTATATAGCCCATTTATCGAGTAAGGATATAGGCTTAGGAGCGATATAATATTCACGCTTAGGGCAATAGGAGCGGAGCACCAATGAAGAATGTTTCAATATCGGGGTTTTTTTCCTCTTGAGAGCTTCCACTGCGTCTTAGCGTTAGCCAAAAGTAACTATTCCACCCGAACGAAGTCGCGGGCAGAGACTAGTACTATATAAACCACACATCATACTATTGTAATAGAATATGTTATAAATTATAATAAAAATGTAAATATGTGGAATGATGCACTCCTTGTCAGGTAGTAATCGTGGCTGATGACGACTGGAGCCGAGTATAGACAATTTAGCGTCACCAATCCGAACGTGACAGTTTATTGCCATTTAACGTTCAATGTTACTAAAGAAGTTCTCACGTCCAAATATTCTCTGAAATAAGCATCCAAAAGTGTAAACCCTATCTGACCCATAACTGACCCAAATGAAGTACGTATTTGTTACATATACATATACATATATATATATGTTATAAAACACCATCCTAATGACAGGTAGTACGCACCAGGTAGTAGGTAAATAAAATTGTAACTAAGTCGAAATTCATTGATGTTATTAAACGAGTCACGGTGGAGAATTCAAGCTCGTCGCCGATTAGCAGTCGCTGTTTACGGGCCATTAAATACTTTCTCACCCGCTCACTTCTAATTGAGCAAGCAAGCAAGCTCTATAACAATGAAATATAATTCTTACAATATACCTAAGGTAACAATATAAAATTATAAAGGTATCTAATAACTGTCGGATAGGTTTCGATATATTAGGGAGCCACTATTGACCTACGATACTCCGCTATTGACTATATCGGGAGTGTTACTAATGACCTCAAACACTATTGGTTGAAGTTATCGACTGATCATTATTTACCCCGATGCGAGACGCTATTAGTTGAAGTGAACACGCTCTGTTTGAAAAGACAGGCTGGTACTGATCGTTCGGGAGTTATTTAGGCTAGTACTGCTAATAGAATATTCAATATTGCTAGTAAACTATTCATTTCAATTCGAAACTTTTATTTGAAACGATATACTAATTTACGCTTATCGCCTATCTAATTATGATCTAAATTTTTTTATAATAAAAACATAAAAACTGCATATTCGTGTTTTTTGAAAATCAACTTTTAAAACAATGAAAAGGGGTTGATTTTTATATAACAGTGATGTTGGTTTATGAAGTTTTATTTCTGGTTGAAATTTCATTATTAAACGGTATAAATAGTAAACATGAAGACTAAGACGATCATATATACGATTTACATACAAATTCACAAACAAGCAGTGCACAGTTATAATAAATACAGATAAAAGAATGATTGATGATTTTTGTATTTATTTCAATGAACGAGTTTTTTATTCAGCTACTTAAGAAAGTAATTAATTCCTCCTTCCTTTTCAGATATACATACTAAAATATTATATTGAGGCGATTATGGTTTAGCATCGGTATTTATACTGCCTCTTTCCAATAGATTGTTGATAATCTAATATATGTCCACAAAAACCTCGAAAAGCTGGATTTCGTAAAAAACTGGCATGATCTAAATATCAGAAACTGCAACAAATTGGTTAGAGAATAATGTTATGTTTTACAGCGAAGTCCCAAGGGCTGTTACCAATTTGCTGGATTGTGAGTTTAAGTGCTAAGTAAAGCGGGTTTTGGTATCAAAAGGCTATTATAGAGTGGATCATTATGTGAACGATGGTGATGTCTGACAATGACTCATCTCTATACATCCACTAAAAATAATTGTGACGTCCAATGTATATTGAATCTTTATATATAAATTTCTTCTGTACGTATGTCCCTGAACTCCTCCTAAACAGCTGGACCGATTTTGATAAAATTTTGTGTGCGTGTTCCAGGCAGCTGCACTTGAGAGGCAATCCCCTCTAGGTTAAGCGTTTTTACCATTTTAAACTGCACCGTGATTAAATACCAGATGAGATTATGGTCTAACGATAAAACCTAAATTATAAGGAAAAAAAATAGATTACATCACTTCCACAATTAAGACAAATCTAACGATAGCTCACATGATCAAACCCATCAACCTGGTTAAGCTACAGGCCGTGCTAAAGGCATAAAAGTATTCGAAGAACTTCACCCCTCTTCTACGCACCACGGTAAAAAATAAACAAAGCTAATTACTAAGCATTAGCAAGATTCCGCATGTCTACAAGTTTAATTAAAGTAAATTTGTATGAAGTTTGGTAAAATATCCTTCAGTTGTAACCAATAAACTCACCACTCGACCGTAATTTGGCCGCGCTCCTCTGATTAAAATGTAATCAGCCGTGAAGAGGCTCTCGCAACGCGTTTTTCGTAACTAGCTTACTGTAGCAATATCTATCAAGTGAGCGTAAGCCTAATAAATTTGAATTAATTGTACTTAATTTAGGATTGCCGCAGTTATTGAGTTTTATAATATTCTTTTCGCATTTGACTATAACTTCAACAGTAAATGTTGGTGTAGCTTAAAATGGTATCGTGCTTTACCAAGAAGACGACTGACAGCTGGAAAAGTAGAATGGCCTAGATTTAATTCGAAGAAGTTACATTTGTACCAATCTCCATATATGTTCTGTCCATCTTTTGGTCTTGATGGAGAACAATTCTGCTATCAAATTACTGGATTCCTTGATAAAGTTTTTAATCGTAAATTGAAAGGTATTCATCGAAGTTGATACCTATTGTGTCGCTCTTACTTGCACTTAAATCTTATTTACCTTTTCTTCGAACTGACCAATCTATTTACCTGACATAACTTTACAGCTTCACCGGACTACTTATTAGTTTTTTTTAATTTTTTATATATCATAGGAGGCAAATTTACAGACGGGTTACCTGATGTTAGGTGATTATTGCCGTCCATATCCACTAGCAACATCAGGGGAGTCGCAAGTGCATTGCCAGCCTGTGTATGGGAGTAGGGGGAGAGAAAGGATGTGGGAGGAGGGAAAGGGAGAACGAGGAGGGGAAGGACCCCGGCGCTCTCACTGACCGAACGAAACGCAACAACGCAAGTACTATACTATACCGGACGAGCCAACCTATTCGTGTCGAAACCGGAAATAGTTTTGGCGTGGGTCTAACTGCTAACTAACTTTTATGGTAATAACATACTCAAGCAACATGTCGAGGAACAGAGAAGTGGCTCGTATCAGATCGCTGAGAACTCTTACTCCCAATATATAATTAATTTTGAACATATATTACGAAGACAACAAAAATGAAAAGAACAACATAGCTATACATTTTTGGGCGACAGATTTCTATCATACGGGTTCTAGTTAGCCTCTTGGATATCACAAAAGTTCTAGCATCTTTTTGGAATTACTTTGAAGCGTACACAAAACTGCTGCAGTCGCAAGTTAAGTTGATGCCTAATAATATTCTTGCTAATCAACAATCTACCCCAGTCTACACCAAGTTTGCCACCAGTCCATACCTTCTGTTATGATATGGTCAGTACAAACCAATGAGTAGATTGGTTAAAGGTGATTGTTTGGAAGAAGATGCGGTATTCATACAATAAAAACATCATGTAGATCTGGCTTCGTTAATTATGAAATTAAAAAAAAATCACTATTACTACGAAGCACCAAATATCGGTATAAATATTCCACGTACAATCAGCTCCAATTACAAATTAGATTTCAACTTGAACTAGTAAAACTAAATTAAATATTACATAGCATAATTGTAGCCAGTACTAATAAAATAAATTGTATAGGACAGACAACTCATAACTCGTCGCGAGCAGATATAATAAGCGACATATTGCCTCTATTCATTGGAAACAAAAGAGTGCATACAGTGTCAAGTTGTATGGAGATATGAGACATAAAGGATATACATAATAAGTAAGATTGTTACCCATTTTGCATTTTCATTCGTTAAAGCTTATTATTAACTAATGGTTCAATTCTTAGTTTGTACCAAATCAGTGCATCTAGTACTATGAAAAAGCGAATATTTCTAAAACTGATATGATAAAGCGGTATTATAAAGAGATATATAATGTTTGTGAGTTTTTGACGTTGTGGCGTTGTAGGGGGTAACTATTGGTCCGTTTTGAAAAATTATTTCAGCGTTATATAGCTTATTTATCGAGGATAATTATAGGCTATCTATCATCACACTAAGAATGTTTGACAATTGAGTTTTTTTCCTCTTGGGAGCTTCCGCTGCATGTTAGCGTTAGCCCCAAGTAACGAAGTCCCGGGCAGAGGCTAGTATTACACATAATATTCGTTGAAGCAATTCGAATTCATTGGTAAATAGTGAGGCGGAAATATTTTTGTACAATTATACATTAATAGAAATGTACGATATACTTATTATACATTAGATGTTGCTCGCGGCATCGCTCAAATTAATGTAGATTTAATCTGTTTCGGGAATAGTACTTTTTAGGAATGTAAGGTAACTATACTATATATGTTTTTGTAGATTTGTCAACGTAACATATATTTAAATGGACGTGAAGTAACAGTGCTTGCATTGTTGCGTTTTCTTCGGTCAGTAAGATCGCTGGACGCCCGACTCCCTTTCGTCCTCACCCCTTTCCATTCCCATTCCCCTAGCCATCTTCCCTCCCCCATTTTAAAGGCTGGTAATGCACTTGCGACTCTCCTGGTGTTGCTAGTGTCTACAGACGGTGGTGATCACTTAACATCAGGCATTAACTCTTCATTTGCTTCCTTTGATATAAAAAAACGAATTTTTTAAAAATAAAAATGGGTTGAGTAGTTAAGGCGTGGGAGCGTAACAAACAAACACACATTTGCAATTATAATATTAGCTAAGATACTTCACTACAGATCCAATAACTCATATATGTAGAATTTTGAAAATTATAACTTAGGTAAGCTTATGCAAATTATGTTTAAATTATGCGTCGATCGTTGTATAACGTCATTAACGTTAAATAGCAGGTAGTCCAGTGAAGCTGTTAAGACCTTGCTAGGTCAATAGTGTAGTCAGTTCGAGAAAAAAAAAGTTAAAGAGCAGCAGGGTATGATACTTTCTTTAAGTGTATAGGCATTCACAGTTCGGCCCTTCTCTGTAATGGCGTCCCAGTCGGGCTGCCAATCCGCCCTTGGCCCCTGAAATAATACACCGTGCTATATAAATATGCAGTATTACTTCATTCTCGCGTAGAATATTTCTCTGTCCTGCAATTTGTATTGTCATTGGTTTCATCTGTTTAAATATTTGTGGAGCCTTACTCAAATCTCATTATCACATGAATAGATTAGGGATTAGGAAATCTCTTGAATTTTATAATATTAGTGTATATTTACGTTTCTCTTGTTATCATATTTACAGTTAAAACCTCATTGGTTGTTATTGTGTCTATTTCATTCGGAAGTTCAGTATATGTACGTATATATTTGAATGCCAATAACTCATTGATATCAATATCGAGTAAATGTGGCCCTTTCACGACGTGTAACTTAATTAATTTTTAATCAATTTTCATAGCGTCAGCGAAGCCGGCGCGGCTCGGCTGTACTCCGGTGGGGGAAGATTGAGTTCCTACGATGGAATTTTATGAAACTTCATCTCGTCGGTAATGCTTTTATATTCGAGCGAACGCTTTTGATCGCCGCTTTGTTTTATACTTACAATGTTTAGTTTCAAATGAAAGTATACGTAAAGTTGTATATATAGGATAACACTATATCTAGGGAAAATTGTTTATTATAATATTTCAATCATTCTATAATTAACAACTGTGACGTCATAAGTGCTCATACGTGCGTAATATATGATCTTTTATTGCACATTATGACATTTACAATTCATCAAAGTCAAAAGCAGTCTTATGATACGAGAAATTTTTTGAAACCATTTGAAATGAAAACTATGGCGGAAGCGGTGACCGATTTAAAAAAAAATTTAAAGAAAAGCATATTTTACGTTACTGACGACCTTGACATGCTAGTGACGTACTGTGATTGAGCCAGACACTGTGTATACTCGACTGTATCATATACGTCTTTGCGTTTTTGGATGGGTAAATTCTTGCGATTGCTCGTCACGGACCGACACCGATGACGTCGATATGATTGTAACGTATTGCGTTTGCGCCAGACTAGTGTACATGTAATATTCATAATGTGTATTGAGCTTATACAGCCCATCATATGTTTTATTATTAATTATTGTTTGGATTGTCAATAGACGACGGAAGATCATCTTCATCAGGAACCTGGTAACGAACTTGGGACTCCTCTGGTGTTGCAAGTGTCTAAGGACGGTGGTGATTACTTAGCATTAGGTGACCCACCTGTTCGTTTGACTGCTTTGACATAAAAAAAAATGTTTGAAAATCAGGCTAATGTCAATAATATCAATTTACAAATTAAGAAATTTATATAATTCAGACTTTAAATGATTTAACAGATCAGAAAAACAGGTTGGGGTGTAAGGGGTGTCGAATAACATCATAAGACTTGAGACACCCAAGCCAACCTCACCTGCACGTGGTACACCCTGCTGAATAACGAACGAGGCAATGGCGCAAGCGGGGTGGTAGGGTTTTACAGCCCGACTGGGTCGCAACCACCATGTATATGGCGAAAAAGCCCGTCATAGTGATTCGCTTCTACGGGTCGCGTTTCGGGATCAGCCTGTGCATATCCAGCTTTTTACAGGCCGGCATGATAGTGGCGACCGGCGATGGACAGTGTGTCAATCGGTGGTCGCTATTATTTTTGGATTGTACTATGCTTACCATCAGGCATAGTGCAGTCACTTTGCCGTGCTACAATAAAAAAAAAAAAAGATATTTTATTGTTTTTAATTTTGTCACTACACCTTATGGCTGTCTTTACATTTTTTAGAGGACGTAATTTTAAATCTGTAATGTCTTGCAAAACATTAATTGTAATTATAGTACTCGTGTGTAGTATTAAACAAGAATCGAGTTTTTGGCGGGGTCTTATTCATAATCTTGTGTAATTTGACTACATTCTGTAAATTTGGTAGTGTTTTACGTAATATAGTTAGTTTATTGTGCACAAGTGAAGTGAATGGAAAATAATACCACGGAGCATGAAATTCTGAGATGCCACAAAAACTCCCTGAAAGATTCTAACAAGGGATCCACCATTGTGTTAGAATATTGAATATTGAAATGATGACACGACGCTTGTAATATTATTGTACTATAACGTTCAATAAAACAAAACATTGACACTGGCAAGTGATTCTACGGAGTTAAAACAAGAAAAAGAAGAAGAAGAATCATTTTTGTATGAAATTCTATTAAACATTCCTAGTATATTTATTTACTTAAATCTAAAACTGAATGTTTACACTACGTCTCGTTTTTGCAATAATCCTTAACTTTGTAATATGCATAAAACTCCATCTTCCATTTGCACAAACTACAAGTTAAGTAACAATACCCATAATTAAAGTTGAAGCATTGGACGACGAATTGGAGGCAAGCGCGACAAACCGTCCATTGTTCCTGACCTATTGTTGATTTATAATTACATAAATACTTTTTTTCTACAGGTTTCCATTCACTTTCTTTTAAATCGAGGTTTGAAGTTTTGTTTAAAAATGTGTACTATATTTTCTTCACGATTTTGGTTTTGTTGAAAAACGTTGTATTCAACATAATTCAAATTAAATTCGAAATGAATGTATAATTCTTTAAAACGGCGGCAACGCATGTAAGACTGCCTGGGTATAGCTAGTGTAGGAATCATACCTGTTAGTTTGCCTTCAAATAAATAAAAAACAAGATTTATTAATATTACTAGCAACACGCCCTGGCTCTACATGAAACTTCTTTTTTATGTTTAACATGTACGCGCTCAGCTACAATCTCACCTGATGGTAAGTGACGATGAGGCCAACAATGTATCACGCTCATTCTTTCCGATTTACATGCTGTGTTTTTAAATCATGCAATATTTAATTGCACAATTCAAAAATGAATACATGTAAGATTAGCTTAGAATAGTTTAGCTAGGTCAGATCGGAATTTTCTTCGGTAACAGCTCAAGCCGAGGTGTGCCGTGGACTCTTGAGCATGTTACCTAAACAAAATCGGTTGAGTGCCTTAAGCGCTCGCCTTAATAGTCCGATGAAGCTGTGAAGGCCGGTAAGGCCAATAGCGTAGTCAGTTTGAAAAAAAAAAGTATCACGCTTACCCACTAGATGCCTGTTCGCCTTACTCTTGAAGGTTTCCTAGTTATAAGATGACGGAAAGACAGACGCCAAACAGAATCGAATATACTATCGTAATGTCAAAAGTGCCCAAGCGATATAATTAGACGATTGTACATGTCGGAGTCATATTTTCGAAATTCGAAAAAAATTGAATATTTCTAAAAATTTCGAATAATACTAAAAAAATTGCGAATAATATAATAATTATTCAAAATTTTGCGAAGTACTCGGGAACTTTCAAATAATTCGAATTTGCGAATTATTCGATTGGAGTTTCGAATCTAATTAATATTCGATTCGGAAAGAATATTCGTAAGTTCGAATTATTCGCACACCCCTACTATTTATTTACTTAGTTCAAATAAGCTTAGCTTATTAATCCTCGCACAAACTATTGTTCTTTCTTGGAAGTATTTTTAATCCGAGATATCTTCTAACAAATCTCAGATATTTTTAACGGTTTCTATCACAAAAAGGTCCAGTCATTGAGTTCTGAAACTACTTCCAGCGACAAGGTCTCTAAACATGCTATCTCGTGGTATTATCGCTTCAAAATAGTACCTTATCTATGGAAAAACTAGGTTAAAATTATCCGTTTAACTCTGGTAATGGATAACTATTGTATACTAGCTATACCCGCGACTTTTTTTTTATTAGTTTTTGTTAGTGTGGACCAATTTGATTGTAATAAAGACTAGGTTATTTTCGAGGATAGGCTTTATGATTTTTTTGTAAACTCAATACTTTAGCAGTGATGGCTGTTCATACAAACAGACAGATAGATAGACAGATATTTCTAAAAATGATAGAACGAATGCTTTATTACTTATTCCTAGACACATGCAACAATTTTTTTAACGGAAATTGAAAAAATAGAGACTTTATATTTTCATTCTTATTATATGTATATATAGTGCAAATTTAACGCCAACTTAAGTGATTATAATAATAGGTCTTTACCTTTGAAATTGCCGCTCTGCAGTACTGGCCATTTCAAATCAAAATATTTTTGTTTGGCTAAGAATTCAAATTTTAAATTAATTTTATTTCAAAAACATGGAATTCTTTTTCCAAAAGTAGTCATTTGTTTATAGATTAGTGTTAAATTTTCATCGCATTTCAATCTTTTTTGTCATCGTAGATACGTTAAAAATTCGAGTAATTATGGAATATGAGTACCGTTGTGGCAGCAACGCGGGATAATATCAACGACGTTTACGGAGCTAACACTACAAACCAACGCACCACTTGTTATTGGTTTGCTCGCTTCCGTTCTGGGAATTTCGACCCGAAAAATGAACCTCGAGATCGTCCGAAGGCTTTGGTCGACAATGACGAATTAAAGGCGATTGTGGAAGCTGATTATACATAATCTACGGCTGAATTAGCAGCAGCTTTCGACGTTAGCGTCAAAACAATATTGGTCCATTTGCGTTAAATTGGCAAGGTAAAAAAGCTTGACAAATGGGTGCTCCACGAACTCAATGATCGCCAGCACGAAATACGCGCCGAGACGTGCCTTGCACTGCTTAACAGACACACAAATGAAGGAATTTTGAACCGCATTGTTACCTGCGATGAAAAATGGATTCTGTTTGGTAACCGCAAGTGCTCAGCAAGTTGGTTGGATCCTGGTTCAGCACCTAAACAATGCCCTAAACGAAAACTTACCCCTAGAATAGTGATGGTCACTGTTTGGTGGTCTAGCGCCGATGTGATTCATCACAGCTTCTTACCAAACGGAGTGAGCATTACTGGAGATGTGTACTGTGAAGAACACCTTGGCGAGAAAAAAATTCAATACCCGAGAGGCAGTACAAAATGCCTTTGAAGAATTTGTTGCCTCCTGACCAGCTGATTTCTTTAGAAGGGCATTAATAAACTGCCACTGTATTGGCAAAGATGCATTGATTGCACGAGTATTACTTCGATTAATACAAATAAAAAATATATGAAGATAAATTCGTTTAATTTTTTTCATACAAAACGGCAATTTCATAGGTAAAGACCTAATATTAGTTCGCTGTCATCTAAGAAGCATCATATATTAGACTAGCTCCTGTCCGCGACACATTTTGAAACATTTTCATCTGTGCTCCGCTCTTATTGGCCTTAGCGTATTGATATATAGCCTATATCATTCACCGATAAATGAGCTATATAACACTAAAAGAATTTTTCAAAGCGAACTAGTAGTTCCTGAGATTACCCCCTACAACGTCACAAACTCACAAGCTTGTCCTGTTTATAATATTAGTATAGTTATAGATTAGGGATGTTATGGATATGATATTTCGGTCACGGATACGGATACGGATATAGGAATTTAAATTGTATCGGTTACGGGTACGGTTACGGATATGTAATTATTTCGGATTATCCGTTACTTTCGGATAGTTTCGGTTACGGATATTAAATTGAAGTAAAATATATACACAATGACTAAATAATAATTTGGTTAGTCTAACTCTTAGTTATCATTTGGTATTATAAATCCGTGGTATTATAAACGTGGGTCTCCGGCGTTCTCACGGACCGAACGAAACACAATTAAATTAACTATTAAACAAGTAAAAATGCAAGCACTGTTACTTCACGTCGATTTTCTATGGGTCGGGTGGTACTACCTCAGGTGAGCTGACCAATTCATGCTGAAACCTGTAATAGCTTCAGCTTGGCTCTACCACCTACAGAACAACGATGCTTTGGATTCGATGTTGTCATGGATATAAACATCGAAGTTTTTCTATAATCGATCGTCCCTACTAATTACAAGATTCACATGGAGTGCAAGTACGGCGAAACAAACCCTGTCGAAACATGTTTTATTTGGACTTTACCCGTATTCGAAACTTTTGTATCGGTTACGGTTACGGATATATATTTTTTTCGGATATCCGATAGTTGCGGTTACGGTTACGGAGCTCCATAACATCCCTGATATAGATGTAAAGATATGTAATGTATGTTTTATGGTACCTTCTTAGGCCTAAAGACGATTACTTTAGATTAATTTAACAAAGTTGTCAACTATGTATGTCACGAAACAAAATTATCCTGGGAAATAGCCTATGTTATATGTCACCGTATGAAAACGTAAACTCAAGAGGTTACAGGAGTCTCATAAAATGCGAAGCTTTTTACAACTTCCTCAGTCCATGAACGGGTTTATGTTGTAGTAAAACTTAGTCAACTTGAACTATGTGTCGGAAAATCTTCAGAATGACCGATGTAAAATTTAGTTAATAGATTATAAAGCTGTATGAGGCGATCCAATCTTTTGATATACAGTCTACTACTACGCAATATTAAAAAACTATAAATTCGAGTTTAAAATTCTTTATTTATCTTTCTTCTTAGAATTTTATTATTGAATAACACCATATCTGTATTAGATAGTCAGGTGGTATAAATATACAGCTACAGTTTCATTGTAATTAGAAGTTTAAACAGTTTGCATATTTTTTTTTTATTGAAGCACGACAAAGTGACCGCACTATACCTGATGGTAAGCATAGTACAATCCAAAAACAGTGGCGACCACCGAAAGATAGATCATCCATCGTCGCTCGCCGCTGTCATGTCGGCCATAATGACGAAAGTCACCTGGTACTGGATATGCACAGGCATGATCCCGAAACGCGACGCGCACAAGCGAGTCACTATGACGGGCTTTTTCGCCATGTACATGGTGGTTGCGACCCAGTCGGGCTGTTAAACCCTACCACCCCGCTATCGCCATTGCCTCGTTCGTTGATCAGCAGAGTGCACCACGTGCAGGTGAGGTTGGCTTGGGTGTCTCAAGTCTTAAGATATTACTCGACACCCCTTGCACCCCACAGCCCTTGCACCCCAAATTTACTTGTTTACCCCAAATTTACTTGTTTACAACCTAATTGTGCATATGCAACGAACTCGAAAAATATGTCACACCAACATAATAAATTTAAAAATGTCTATAAGTATCTAACACTACTTTAAGTGATTATGAAGCTGATTAGAGCTTAGAAAATCTAATAAACGCCCTTTAAGGCTATATTCCTTTTATTATATCAAATGAGGCAAACGAATAAGCGGATTAACATCAGGTAAGTGATTGTGACACCACCGTCCATAGACATTAGCAACACCAGGGCAGTCGTAAATGCGTTGCCAGTCTGTGTTTGTGAGAGGGGGGTAGGGGAGACGAGAGAAAGTAGGGAGGTAGGTATCCGGCGCTCTCACTGACCAAACGAAACGCAATAATGCGTGCACTGTTACTTCACGTGGGTGTTTCTGTGGGTCGGGTGGTACTATCCCGGGCGTGCGGACACATTCATGCTGAAACCAGTTATAGCTTCAGAGTGGCTCTATCTACCACCTGTAAAATTTAGTGCAGACTACGCAAGGACCGAAATAATATGTGCTACATTTTTTTAATTACCGATCAAGATTTAAAGTTTATTAAATATTTATTTGTATTTGGACAAAATATTAAAATTGAAAATGAATTTGATGGATAAAACCACACATAACAAGGATTATATAATTTTAACAAAAATAAATAAATTGTGGAATGTCATAGCTGACTTAATATTTCTAATCCCTTTAACAGCTGTTATTAACTAAGCAGATGTGCAATTAGGTAACATTTCGCGAACCGGTGAGAAGTTCTAATTAATGGTACTACGTGGATTACAAAAACCAAACGATACAGTACACGCAGTTATAAATCTTATTACAATGGTATACAGCATATTTGTCAAGTGAAAGACTATTTTATGGTGAACGTTTAAATACAGCCTTTTATTTCAGTTTATGATTAAGGATTTTTTTTTTTCGAAGTAATTACGCTATTGTCCCAGCAAGGTCGTAACAGCTTCACCGGACTACTGATTGCCTTGTTCTAAATGTTAGGAGTCGTAGGAACTTTGATCTGAACTTATAAGATTTATTGTTTAAAAGTAAAACTATATGGATGCAGTTATTTTTAACATCTATATACGTACATATATCATTATATATTACGAAACGAAGTCCACCGTAGCGTCGGTCTGTCTGTCTGTTCGCGATTAACTTAAAACAACTGAGCAGATTTTCATCCGGTTTTCAACAGTTGACAAAGTGATTTATGATGAAGGTTTTTTTTTATTTTTTTTAAATTTTATTCTGCAGACTCTTGGTCCACACCTTTTTCCGCTTACGTATAGTGTTTTGCATACGTAAAAAATCGTATCCGTGGGCGTTTTTTTATCTTTTTTTTATTGGTAATTTATTAAATATTAACTGTTCAATTATTATTAACTATTTTTGGTTTAATGACGTTATTGTTTTTATAGCGCTTGCATTTCCATTCTTTATGGCCATTTTTAGGATTGAGGATTATGAGGAAGGTTTAGGTATACTATTATTTGCCAAGTTTTTTTTTTATCAAAAGGGCGGTATATGTGTAATATAATGTATCTGTTGAACGTATATAAAGACGTTATACCAAAACAACTACACCTTGAGCAATTCCTTTTTTGTCGTATTTATAATTATCATGACAAGATTTGCATCAAAAAAATGGTGAGTGCTATAGAGGAACTGTTTAATATGGTGCCCTCTTCACCTTTACAAACTCGCACCTCCCGCCGCTGGTTGGGTACTCATCCACACACCTTAAAAGCTAGCAAGATGGCGACTACCGTGAGGTTCTCTCGAACCCTCCTTACGCGTACGCTAGCGTTGTGGAATGAGTTGCCCAGCACGGTTTCTCCTCAGGGCTATGATATGAGGCTCTTGAAGAAGGGACTGAAACGCTCTCTTCAATATCGGCAACACAACAGGGATGCCATTGGCGTTGCAGTTGTTGATAGGCGACGGTAACCGTTTACCATCAGGTGGACCGCCATCATGTTTGCTGCCTTTTGGCATAAAAAAATCAGAAACCAGCTTTGTTATCTGTAGTTATCTATAGAATTATTTTTATCATAACCAAAAGGATTTAAGAGATGTCATGTTGTAACCATGTCGTAGAATTATGTCAACATGACTATTTTTATTTTGTAGGTGGTAGAGCCTCGCTGAAGCTATTTATGGTTTCAGCATGAATGGGTCGGCTCCTCCGGGGTAGTACCACCCCTCTCACCGATAACCAACGTGAAATAAAAGTGCTTGCATTGTTGTGTTTCGTTCGGTCGGTGAGAGAGCCGGAGGCCCACGTTCGTTCCTCTTTCCTGCTTTCCCTTTCCTTTCCCTCCCCCTTCTCCCATACACAGGCTGGCAACACACTTGTGACGTCCGTGATGTCGCTAGTGTCTATGGACGGTGGTGATCACTTACCATCACGTGACCCACCAGTTCGTTTGTCTCCTCTGATATAAAAAAAAACTATTGTCACCGATTACTTCACATTATGTGTATAATATTCTTGTTCCCGCATTTCAGCCAATTATATCAAAGATATGACAAATCATTATTTCTTTAAGTTTAACATTGACGCAATTGATTATTAAAAAAGGACAGGAAATATTATTAGAAAATAACAAGAGGAAATATCGAATGAACACCATTCTGATTCGATCGTTGTGGTCTGAACAGCGTAATGAAAAAGCTTTTCGAAGACAGATCAATTAATTTTTCAACGAGAGGGTTGTCTTTGAGCGTTTTTTTTTATTATTCTTAATTGGATTGCTTTCGTTAAATGCTTACGTTTGCAATTTATATCTTTTGTGACAGATTTTTTAAAAAGGATTAGTAGATTTACTTATTCTGCTAAATAAACATAATATTCTCATATAATCTTATCATTTCCGTATAGTTCCGATTATTCCGAATAGATAAATAGTAATAGATTGTGAATAACCCTGTTTTGAACGAGTCTGCATACGAGCACATCCTTCGCTGCTCACTAGTAATAAATCTTTCATTGAGAGAAAACCCTAATCGTCGTTCTTCTTCAACTTCGGAACCAGCATCATCGTTATAGTTGAAAGTCATTCGGAGGTGGCTTTCACTCGCTATTTCTATTTCACTTTCACTTCATCCGACGATCATTAATACTGTGCTTTAACATAGACACTTAGAGGATTGAGTATAATTTTTGTATGTTACTAGATAATTAGGTTAAATATAAAGCACCTATTATTTAATTGATTAAGAACGAGAATCGAGTGCAAAGTGTCCTCCACAAATATTGCTACTCTCTAAACATTCACTTGGTATATAAGAAATATGATTATTTAACAGTATATAACAGGATTTACATAATCTATAATTAAAAATTTCATCCTTTTCTCTATAAATAGTTTTTATTGTACCGACATTAAGTAATAACTTGCATTTTCAATGTTTCTTACACATACACTTATATGTTACCTTATCATATTAATGGCTACTATAGTAACAGTAACGCGTAACGCATATTAACAATTTTTTTCCCGAACTTTCTGTAATAAGTTTCCCTTTAAAAATATCTTGTAGTGTCACCTACTAGCGAGTTATATCTTAAATAGACAATATTAAAGCCTTCGCAATAAAAAAAATACATACTTGTATGTAGGTATATAAAGACCAGACCACCAGTCTTGGTTTTATCGATTTAACCAACGAACATATAGACAGATGTATGAATACGTAGAGACGGTAAGCCACATCCGAAATGTGAGAATACCAAGGTTTGTGATGCCTCCGATAAATTCTATGAATATCTACTGAACAGACATATCTCACTCTAACTGCATGCTTGCAACAAATACCTAAATATCTAACGCAGGCGACAGAGTAAACAAAAGCATTGCATTTAAATAAAATAAAAACCAAAGAGAATTCGGAAAACTGTAACATGCAACAGTAAATTCTCACTAAGTTGTTTTTTATTGAATTTAATCTGACAAGAGAAACTCATACGTGGACAAAACTAAAACATTAACACATCTAAGTTTTATCTCACCGCATTGCATTGAATGTTGTTTAAACCAATAATATGTATTGTTTTTTTTATATCATAGGAGGCAAACGAACAGGTGGGTCATGTTAGGGGAGTCGCATGTGCGTTGCCAGCCTCTGTGGGGGGAAGGAGGAGGAGAGGAACAGAAAAGGAGAGAAGGAAGGTGAGGAGAGGTTCCGGCGCATTCATTGACCGAATTAAATACAACAATGCAAGCACTGTTACTTCACGTGGGTTTTCTGTGAGGGGGTGGTACTAGCAAGCCGACCCATTCAGGCTGAAATCAGTAATAGCTTCAGCGTGGCTCTACCAGATGGTGGCTTTAAGACTCCATTCGGGCCGTTATCTATCGAGAAGTTTTGCATATTTAATGAGCAAAGCAAAATTTCCCAATTGCGATGTATGTGGAAAATGTATGTATCACTTCCTAATGGAGTGTACCAAGAACAGCATCGAAAGAGAGTCGTTGATGGCTAGAGAAGTAGTTACCAGAGCATAAGTATCTGTAACAGCATCTTGGCTGAACCCTGTTCGGGTGAAACTAAAGTGCTGTAAAACTTAGTAATGATACCTCATCAACAACTCTCCTGATGGAGCTACAAAGTTTAGGGAACAATTGAGCTGATAGGTTTGGTGGAATAAACGCCACTAAAAATATAATGTAAAAAAACCCTTAATCTCACAATTTCCAGTATATATGAAATTCAAAATTGCAAAAGAGGTACATGTATCCCTCTTTGTTTTAACGGCAGTGTTAGTAGCTTCAATAACATACAACGATGCTGTAAATGTTGCAGGTTTAACAGAATACTGTTAAAAATTAGGTAAAGGTGTGTGAACTAAAAATGTAAACGTTTCTGTGGGTGAGCTACTCAGTTTACAAAAGCAATTACGTTAAGTTTTATTAAGTTTGTAATGCGTTTAAAATGCATGCATGATTTGCTCGAAGCATTTCTTATTGACTAACAAGTTGGAGTAGAATATCTACTGAAAGCCTCCGTAATACTATTATTGTTTAAAACTCCCAGTTAAGAATCACATAATTAAAATTCTTCTAGAAGAGTTACGTTTGTCTTCCATTTTTACAGTACTGGCTAAATTAAAAATGAAATCAAAGATCAGATGTACTTAACATATATCAATTTACTCTTTGCAAATTCCTACGTTCTCTAGTTTCCATATAAAAACTGCAAAGAGTAACTTTTTTAAACTAGATATACGTTATTGGCATAATAGGCGTTCACAGCTTCAGCAGATTAATGAGGAGAGGTACCATAAGGTAATACCGCAAATTTTACTGAGATAAATCGAGTTGATTTCACTGGTTATTAGTTAGCAAAATAAATCTTACAATCTCAGTATAATTATTGTATTGTGTAATTATTGTACTGTGTTTGTTGAAACGTTATTCACAAAACAACTCAAGTTAATGTTAATATTTGCCGATAGTATATTAAAGTAATAAACCTATTTTATTCTTATAGGTGTGAGTGCTTAACCACAATTTTACCTGTTATTACATGATGATATAATCTAAAATGGTATATACTCTAAACCTACAAAAGGACTGACTTTCAGATGCAGTTGCCAGAAACATAAGTACTCTGAAAGAGATTTTAAATTTGAGGATGTCAGCTAGCCAGGCTTAAAAGAATCCCTACTATTATAGCGAACTCTGTCTAATTAAAAAGAGTGTAAGCTCTTACCTAAGCTTTACTCAGTTATTGAGAAGATGGCGACCACATCACTGATTTAGACAAAGCTGTATACTAATGCAAAAGCCTATATACAACTCGCGTCTGAGTAATTATAATTTTAAAAGACAAGTACGCTCAGTAACCCTCAGGGTCAGATCTAGCAACTTTAAATCTAGTAATAGTGAAGAAGCAAGAACTTATGACTCATCGGAGTCAGTGTCGGTCAGTAGCGAATTGCTGATGGGAGGAATATTGCGAACAGCAATTAACATCTCTGCGAATGTTCCGCTATCGATAACGTTACTTAATTAACGAAGTTTCACAATTCCATGAAATACTATATCGCGTCTTTATATCTCTCAATAACTTTTGTGACTTCTTTCAAATGAATTGAATCATATAATAAAGTACAAAATTATAATATTTCTATTTTGAAATAACATAGTGAGATATGTATAAATATATCATTACATAGTAAGAACAAAGTCCCCTACTGCGTTTGTCTGTCTGTTTGTTCGCGATAACCTCAAAAACTACTGAACAGATTTTCATGAGGTTTTAGACAAGTGGATAAAGTGATTAATGAGGAAGGTTTCGGTATATCATCTGTCAAGGACTTTTTATAGTAGGGCGGGACAACGTCTGCTGGAACGTAAATGTTATATCAGTGGATGGAATATATAATATAATTTAAATATAATACCCTAATCTTGGTAGTGGTAGAGCCAAGCTGAAGCTATAATTGTTTTCAGCACCAATGGGTCGGCTCGTCCGGGGAAGCACCACCCTCTCACTGAAAACCGACGTGAAGTAACAGTGCTTGCATTGTTACGTTTCGTTCGGTCAGTGAGAGAGCCGGAGACCCACCTACCCTCCCCTTCCTCCTTCCCTTTCTGTCCCTCCCGTCCTCCTCCCAAACACAGGCTGGCAACGCACTTGTGACTCTCCTGGTGTTGCAAGTATCTATGGACGGTGGTGATCACCTAACATCAAGTGACCAATCTGTTCGTTTGCCTCCTATGATATAAAAAAAAAATATGGTATATGTACGTAAAATGGATAACTCCAAAAAAAATAATAACGGAGAAGTTTTTTACGAGATTTTAGTATCAGATGACAATAGTTAATACAAAATTTTATATTGTAATATTATGGGAAGGAAACTGCGAACAATTTTAATTCATTTTAACGTATAAATGTGTCTGTACTTTTCAGATTTTTGTGAAACAAATGATTGCAAGTGACCAAGGATAGGTAATTAAATACGTTTATATAATTTCTACATAGACTGTTTGTTTGTGCACGTATAACTGCTAAAGTACTTACTGTGTTCATGATTATAACTCATAGAAAACATGATAACTCACGAAGCATATCCTTGAGTAACATTTAGTTTTTATTTCAATAAACTCACTTCACGCTATTAAAAGTTATTATCATTTGAACGACACCGCGAGTTAAGTACGATAGATGTGTAGGTAAGTAAATGCATCCCAGTGTAATTCAAAATCCAGGGGGCCTAGCCAAGTTGCTTATCGACAATCACTAACGCAAATAGAAAACGGAAAAATGTATGAAGATGACATATCTGAGCACTATATCACGTGATTATAACATGATTATAACTTGATTAGGCCTCCAGGATATATTATAGTACATCTATATAGACCCACTAAAAGAGGTCTCTCGATGTGAGTGTATCACGGGAAAACAAACTGTAATCGTTATCCAGATCAATATTTTCAAGTTTTATTCTGTAGACACCAGTTGTTACCAAAAAAAATCACGATACAAATAAAATATGGATTTATTAAAGTTTTAAGGAACTATGACTTTTATAAGCACTATGCTGTTATATTTTCTTGTCGTGGAGAAGTGGGGTAGGCATAGGACCATGCATTTGAAATCGCGAATATCAGCTAGTTGCTAAATTAATACAAATAAAATGATATTCATATACATAGTGTAAACTCTTTATAACGAACTTCAAGCATCGAGCATGTTGTTTTCATTATACGGGAAGAGAAAGAACAAATAAATGGTTTTGTTGTAAACCAAAAAAATTGGACTAATTTCTACGTTGTAGAAAGTTTTTCGTACTGACGAACAACGTTATAAAGAATTTACGGTGTCTTCTGTTTCAATGTTTTATATTTTATTTAAAAATACTAACATATTTTATTAAAATAACTTTTTCAACTCCTAAGATGACTTTTATATGACTTCCAGACATATAATACATCGCATTTAAGAGTTAAGTATGTAACTTTCTTATAACCTTCTTACATCGTTAGTCGAAACTTAAAAATCGAAGTTTCCAAAACATAAGCGTACGAAGTCTTTCTTGTGTAAATGATAATGATACTTCGGAATATATTTATTTGACATTTACTTCAAGAACATTTAACTGAGACAAAATTATAGATTAAAAAATAATATGTGTTATGAGCGCCAATAATATATTAAGATTTAAATCAAAAATATGTAGGCAGTCGCTTCTTGTCACCTTGGAACTGCTTTTACGTTCATAAGCGCCTCAGGATCTAAGCTGAGTAAAGTATCTTTAGTAGTCCGGTGAAGCTGTTAAGACCTTGCTAGGTCAATAGCGTAATCAGTTCGAGAAAAAAAAAAAAAAAAAGTATCTTTGAATGTTTCTATTTTATACAAAATTAAAATTCGCCTTTTGTAAAGAGTCGAACGAATCTATACTAATATATAAAGCTGAAAAGTTTGCTTGTTTGGTTGAACGCGATAATCTCAAGAACTACCGGTCCAATTTGAAAATGTCTTTCAGCGTTAGATAATTAATTTATTGAGGACGGCTATAGGCTACATATAACGTTATTTTATGTTAAAACCAATAGGAGCGAAGTACTAATGAAGAATGTATCAAAATCGGGCTATTTTGAGAGCTTCCGCTGCGTGTTACCGTCAGTATTATCTGCGTTGCTATGGTAACATGATAACATTCCCTCGCAAATATTTTCAGAGTTTAATTTGTGTTCCTATTCAAAAAGATTATTCTACGTTAATATTGTTTCCAATTTTTTATTATACGTGGTACGTTTATATCGCAAACATTCCTAAAGTTTATTTCGTGTTTATTCAAAAAGTTTAGTAGTAATAATATTCACCCAATAAGACAGGCGAAGGTATTAACCCATACTGCCAATTCTGGAGTTGTTAATATAGGTATTTATTATAAATTCTATAGCCCGTTTTCCTTGTATATATAAGTTAATGAAAAGGTATAAGCGCCAACTTTATACTAATACATATATAAAGCTGAAGAGTTTGTTTGTTTGTATGGCCGAACGCGCTAATCTCAAGAACTACCGGTACGATTTGAATATTTCTTTCAGTGTTAGCTATAATGTATAATGTTATAAATAGCTCATTTATCGAGGATGGCTATATATAGTTATTATGAATTCTTTGGCCAGTTTTTGAATGTTTTATGTTCAAGTTAATGAAAAGATATAAGCGCTAAATCCTCTATATAATATTTCATAAATTTTTATATTCTTAATTTTCAAGACCACAGAATTAATGGTACGTGTTATTATTTTTCATTCATTTCACTTATGCACAATAAACGAACCATATTACATAAAACACCACCAACGTCACACAATGTAGAGTCAAGTAACACAAGATTATGAATGAAATATAAAATCCACTACACGATACACTGAAATGTCACCAAAAACGCAAAAAAAGGTTTATTCTACGTTAGTTTTGTTCCCAATTTTTGATTTGTGATATATTACGTTTTAAAATAAAGTGTGTGTATGTAACATTAAAATAAATACTTTTTGGTGAATACCTATATCTGTGGTGCTACAAATATCAACATTTTTTTTTATTCTGTCGATATGTCTGTTTGTTTATTTCTTCCGGGTGATCTCCGAAACGGCTGGACCTATTTGAAAGTTTTTTTTTCTTAGAAATGACTACGGTATGACCTAGCAAGGTCTTAACAGCTTCAACGAACTACAAGTAATATTTGAACGGGAATTTTACGGGCAAATAACTAACTAATTAGCTGTTTTATTTTAAGGTAGCGGGTTCAGCAGACGATACCCACCCTGATAATAAGACAAACTATACCTAAACCTTGCCCAAGAATCATTTTATATATTGGTAAAAACGGCATGAGGATGCTTTCTGTAGTTTTTGATCTTATTGCGAACAGACATATAGAGAGACGTGGCAGCTTTGTTTTACACCATGTAGTGATGAAATGTTACCCGCGCATTCATCCTTATGAAAATGATCAAAAATATATAGTTCACTGTAAAAATGCGCGTGAGACGTGCGCTGTACTGGACTCCAAGAATAAATATAATTGAAAGTCAAATGTTTATATGTGATTTAAATTATAGTAACGTATATCAATAACTTAATTATATCGGAAATATGGGCATATTATATCTATATAATAAAATATTTACCACATATTGTTCGATAATGTATAGCTTAATATTTTTAATACTTTCTTATATAGTATAAGTGAGCACTGAGGATGGTATATAGTAGTTTAAAGTTCCAAGTATGTGGCTGATGATAAATCCCATCCCATTCGACACACTGTTAGTATTCACATATATAATATACATGTTACATGTTACAGTATATGATGTGCGTATCGTACTTATAAATATTTTTGAGAGAGTATTTCTGTAATTTACACATCTAATCAAAATTTTACATTTACTTAATATATTTAAAAAACGCGTGCGAAGCCGCGGGTAACAGCTAGTATATTTATAACTATAAAGGTGTGTGTTACAATTACATCGACTACAAATTCCAACATACAGTTCAGTTTGTAAGAGCTATTGATTGCTTAATAAGTGAACAATTATTTAAAAATTTTGCATTTCACATAGGTATTCACGGAAAGACACACCATTCTTCATCATTCATTCTGAGGGTACAAATATAAAATAAATGTGTGGTGTAACGTATGATGTAATGTGTGCTAATAAAGTCTATAGTTAGACGAGAGATTACTATTTCGATTCTGGAACGTAATTAACTTATTTGTGGCTAAGGGTTTAATATCCATATAAGCATGTGACAGTAATAACTACCTATTTCTTGGATTAAACCACTTATTTCTCTAAATATTTTACAATCTATCTTCCAACAAGAAGCACCATTCATTTCAAATCAATGATATTAGCTTTTTAGTTATAATATCATTGTTTCAGATTATATCATTTTTAGATGTCACTTCTATTTTATTTTTGGCAACCAGTCTTCTAGTAGACTATTACTGCCATTGTCAAGTGGGTAACGATATTACAAGTTTCTTGATATAATTTCAATGACCTAAAAAGATGGTGGCCATTTTGTTAGTAGTTTTCCGGGAGTTTTTGTGGCAAGTCAGAATCCATGCTCCATGGTATTATTTCCGATCTACTTCACTTGTGCACAATAACCACACTATATTACGTAAAACACCACCAAATTTGCACAATATCGAGTCAAATAACACAAGATCATGAATAAAGTATAAAATCCACTAAATGACAAACTAAAATCCCGCCAAAAACTAAGCTTTTTAGTTATAGTATAATTGATTCAGATCATGTCACTTTTAGATGTCACTTCTTCTTCTGTTTTATTTTTGGCAACCAGTCTTCTAGTAGATCATTACTGCCATTGTCGAGTGAGAAACGATATTACAAGTTTCGTGATATAATTTCAATGAACTAAAAATATGGTGGCCATCTTGTTAGAAGTTTCCCGGAAGTTTTGTGGCAAGTCAGATTCCATGCTCCACGGTATGATTTCCATCCACGTCACTTGTGCACAATAACCAAACTATATTACGTAAAGCACCACCAACATTACACAATGTAGAGCCAAATAACGCAAGATTATGGATAAAATATAAATACCACTACAAACATTCCAAGATCCCGCCAAAAACTCTTAGATGTCACTTCTTATTTTTTCTGATTTATTTAGGCCATCGGATATAAGTTCTTTAAGTTGGACGTATTACTATAACATTTTTGTGGAGGTAGTGTAAGTATCTCTACTTCAAATGGTTACAAAATCATATATAAGAGACAATGTTCACGGTTTCGCTCGCGTCACTATAAACTTATTCTACTGGATACAATAGATTTTGTCTGGATGATAGTTCCCCTATGACATTTTTTGTACCCATCACAAGTTGTATGCAAAATTCCATCATGATCGGTTGAACGGTTAAGGCGGGAAAGTGTAGCAAACAAACAAATTCCCTTTCGTATTTATAATATTAGTTAGGATATGGTGAAAATAGGCCATCAAAACTTGGTCAAAGCCTCAACTCCTTTCACCTCCATTAATGCGGGTTTATCATATGGAGAGATGTGGACTATATTTTTTGTTGATTTCGAGGGCATGGGTATTAAAGGATATATGCTCAATCGCAGGATACAAGAGTATATAGTCGATTGAGCGTGGTAATAGGAACATACGCACTTATTTGGCATATATAGTGAGTCCAATCGCTGATTTTAACGCTGCGGCAGTGAAGAAACTCTTTGTCCAAGACACAGAGCGTTCACGGATTTCTCGCGGCACATACGCTAAACACTCTGGCACTTCTAACAATCACTTCGACGCATATAACAGTCATTCCGGTCCACGTTAATATAATGACTTCGACGCGTGCGTCAAATAGCAGTGCGGACGATCCAATGCACTGTAGCGGTATGCTGAGAAGGGGAAAGACATGGGGGGGGGGGGGAAATAGGAGTTTTTTAGGATATATAGTTATAATAATGCAAGTTTTATACTAAATCGTCGTATGCGAAATTGTATTCTATTTTTTTTTTTTAATTTAAACACGAATTCAAAATTGAAGATAATTCATATCTAAATGTAAAGTAGTTGTTACATAGAAATATAATTTTGACGTTAACTTGTATGTGCCTAACAACCTATAGCCTTCAATAAATGCTTTCAGTGTAATTAAATCTCTTATTGAGCAAAGATATTCTTTGTTCTGCGACGTGTAAATGTAGCTATATAATACCTACATAATTTGAGTATCATTCGCCCACCCGTGGGACGCGACTCGCTAAGTAATTCTTTGTGTTACCACTCCGATTCTAATGCGCTGTGATACTTCGATGATTTATTGTCGAGTCGTAACTTGAAGTATTATGACAAATATATTTAGGTTTTACGTTTTCTTTATATTTTAGTATCATGGTAAGAATATTTTAATAATAATAAATTACTAAATAGACAATTATATTATACTTTCAAATCGAAACCAACACTATAAAGGTAAAAATAACTATATCTGCCTATCACATTTTCATCTTCTCACGACTGAATCTCTTAATCAATGAAAATTGGTATATCATTATATTTTGGATATTGGTATGACCTACATATCTAAACGAAATAAATCTTTTTTTTTTAATATCAAATATAGATAAGTAAATATCACCGTCCATAGACATTAGCGACATCAGGTAAGTCGCAAGTGCGTTGCCAGCCTGTATATGGGAGAAGGGGACGGGACGGAAAGGAAAAGAAGGAAAGAGGAAGGGAGGTGGGCCTCCGGTGCTCTCACTGACCAAACGAAACACAACAATGCAAGCACTGTTATTTCACGTCGGTTTTTGTGAGAGGGGTGGTACCCATTAATGCTGAAACCAGTAATAGCTTCAGTATGGTTCTACCACCTATCGAAATAAATCTAAAACATGATAATAAAAAGCTGACCCTCCTAAATTATCTAAAAACATCTCAGACGAAGCCCCGAGAAAACTTAATAATAACATCATTTTAAAGAGATATAACGAGTTTATTTTTCATATTAAAATCAAACTGATCATTGTGATGCAAAAGTTAATAACATATAACTACGTATAAGTTGTTTACTAGAACTTTATGCACATATTCGTAATCCGGTGAAGCTGTTAAGACCTTGCTAGGTCTATAGCTCAGTCAGTTAGAGAAAAAAATTGATATATCCTAAAGAATTTTTTTATACATTTAAATAAATATTAAAAAAAAAATTAAACTCTTTTTAAATTTAATTGCAATCAAATATGAATTTCAAATAATTTATATCTCAATTACACCAATTCATCATTTATCAATAACAAAATAATTATATAGATACTAGCTATATTGAGGGAATTTATTGATATGTATCTCAGTAAAAAGAATACATAGTCGTGGACGCCAAAAGTAAATATGATATAGCAACAGAAATAAAACAAAATTAAATCATAACAAACAAGTAAATAAAATAATGAAATAATAGGATATAATTAAAACCCAACAACATATATTATATAGTACAATTTTAGCAAAAATATGCAACAAAAATTACAGCATGCCGATAACAATTTGGCATTGTAACAATTCACTGTGAATCGAAGGCCGTGCGGGTCGAGATACCGGCGGGATTAGGGAATAGTTGCCTGGATTTAGGGTAATCCTCAGCTATCCACCGCTGACAGCTACCTACCTACGTTCGAAATCCGAAATAAATCACTTTGAAATGAAAATATACGTTTAAAATTGTATTTTTTCAAATTTAAGAAACAACTTTGTTCACATAACACGATATATAGATAATATATTATCATTATTAATAGTAGTATATTACACAATATAATACAGTGGTGAAATTAAAAAAAAAAACGCTTCTGTTTGTAAGTTTAGATAATTACGACAAACAAATTCATTATTTATCAATAACACAAAGAACATTTAATTCATATTATAGTGATCAAAATTGCGTAGCCAATAGTTTATAATTCTGATTTGTAAAGTGGTTACTTTGGGTGTTGCACATTTGCCAGAAAGCCTTTCTTTCAGATATATATTTTTTATTACGCAATTTTGATATATCTTATGAAGCGGTGTTTCAACAATTTTTCATTTCATTATCACAAACTTTTCTCTAATATGTTTAAATATAATATGCATTTGTTATACATATAAACATTTTTTTTTTCACTTTATTTTTGGCAATCAATCTTTCAGATTATTACTGCCATTGTCGAATAGTCAATAATATTACAAGCGTCGTGCGATCATTTCAATATTAAGCGTCGTGTGAGTCAATATTCTAACAAGATGGTGGATCCCTTGTTAGAACCTTCCTGGGAGTTTTTGTGGCACCTCAGAATTTCATGTTCCGTGGTATTATTTTCCATTTACTTCACTTACGCACAATAAACTAACTATATTACGTAAAACACCACCAAATTTACAAAATATAGAGTCAAATAACACAAGATTATGAATAAAATATAAAATCCACTACATGACAGACCAAGATCCCGCCAAAAACTTCATATAAACATTGTCTAAGAAATTATCTACATTATAGTGGAAACCGTATTAACATCCACTGTGTGTTTTAGAAGAACTAAACGCACAAACATACACACATATATAGCCAGCTATAGATTTACATTAAAGGTACATCGGATTAGTGCCTAGGGCGGTGAAATTCGCACGGTGAAAAAAAAGGTTTTATTTTCCTATAGATTAATACCTATACAAAAAAAAAAAAACTAGCACATTTTTTTAAATATTGATAAAATTTATAAATTACCATATTCATTTTTCATAAATAAATAATTTTATTATTTACAATTTTACAATTAATTTAAGCAATTACGTGTATTAGTATTATTTTAACAAAAAACATACATCAAAATAACTTGCAAATTGTATATCGAAACTTTATTCATATATTCAAAATTTCGTGTAAATACGCCGGAATTTCATAAAGTGACCAGAGGCGGTGCTATTGTTGAATCAGGTACTGGATATAGCTATTTTGTTCTGTACTATGTATTGATTATACATCAACTTATCAAAATCGACTATTTACCATACTATAGATGATAGCAGTGCCCACAACTACGTTCACGTAAAATCTAATGTAGGAAAACAACGACCAATAAAATCATCTGAATATGTTAGTCGATTTATTTATCACCTTTCTCTCTTACTTAAGTCGCGTCGCCATTAAAATTACAATAAATTTTGATAGAGTGAACCCATTTTAATGAAACTAAGACTAAATTTTACTTGATGATAGGCTTTATGATTCTCTTGGTGAGAATTTATCGTGAACGCAGTATTTTAGCAGTGATGCGTGTTCATACAAACAGTCAGACAGACAGACAAATTTATTTTATCACTTATTCTATGACACCTACAATTTTTTTTTCACAAACATCTAAAAATACAGACACGTTAGATTTACATTCTTATTAAATTAATTATAGATATAAAATAACTGGCAAATAATAGGTTTTTTCTAAGATTCGTAAAAGGACGACAAATTATTAAGAAATAAACAATGTGTAAAAAATCTTACCAGAGTTTCCAAATACATACAAACTTTGGGGTGTAAGGGGTGTCGAATAACATCATAAAACTTGAGACACCCAAGCCAACTTCACCTGCCCGTGGTGCACCCTGCTGGATAACGAATGAAGCAATGGCGAAAACGGGATGGTAGGGTTTTACAGCCCGACTGTGTCGCAACCACCATGTATATGGCGAAAAAGCCCGTCATAGTGACTCGCTTCTGTGCGTCGCGTTTCGGGATCAGCCTGTGCATGTCCAGCTTTTTGCAGGCCGCCATGATAGTGGCGACCGGCAATGGATAGTGTGTCATTCGATGGTCGCTATTGTTTTTAGATTGCACTGTCCTTACCATCAGGCATAATGCTGTCATTTTGCCGTGCTACAAAAAAAAAACTAGATTTCGAATAATTTAGATATGACAATTGAACGTCTTCGCAATATTTGACGAGATTAAAGCAAAGATTGTAATGGTAAAGAAAAACAAACAATCCTTGTCCTCAGCTGGACAAGGTGAAACAAACAGAAACTGTGTCCTACATCCTAAGGCAACACCTTTGTTAACTTAGGACCGAATGAATTAAATTAGAATTAAATAAAGCGGTTTTAGAAAAACGAATTTGTACTTACTATTTGAATTTTATAATACCTCGTTATACCGTTTTTAGGAGGTAAGTAAAGAAATGGTTATTTTATTAACAGACCTCATATTTACATGTCATTTATACATAGATTAACAACTCGCACAATGAACGTTACATTAACGACATAACAAAAAAATTGCTGAAAAAATAAGTAGCTCAGATGGAAATTAAGCGCGCATCGAAAATCCGTTAAGTGAAGTTGTAAAGGTCTTGCAAGACTAATACCATAGTTCGAAAAAAATAACTAACGACATCACATATATTTCGAGCAGTTTGTGCTAAGCCATTAAGTAAAAAAAAAATTGATAAATACATACAAGCACAGACACATACATGCATGCGTCGAGATAGTCTTGAATAGGTTCTAAATATGTTTAAAAACCATGTCAAATTGCAGCTTTCAATTTTAAAATTTGCCTAGCTCCCGTAACAGCCAAAGTTTTGAATGGAAACAACATGGGCAAAGTTCTGTTATTACTTTGGACGTATTTAAATCATGACCCAATAAACGGATTATATTAATACGTAAACATTGTTATAGCAAATTTAATGCTCTACAAAAAAGGTTTCTTGTGTTTTTTCGCTAACCTGATTAGTTATTCGAGGCCAAAATCGAAATTCTAGATATTATGTACACTTGAAAAACATTATTATCCTTTTCTCTGCTCAGTCTGGTTAATACACAATACTTGAAACTATTTTTAACTGAAAATGCATACATCTTGGGACTATTAGATTCAGTTAAACGAACTGTTTTATGTCCCTTGCTGCAATGTAAATTGTGTTTAAATCCTATAACTAACGGTCTAAAAATATGAAAGAAACAATATACAAAGTTATATTTCTCTCGTTTAATTTGTTTCTAGTGCATGAACGAAAATATATGTATATTTTATAAACCACTAAGAATTTTATAAATATTGTAACCTAATTTACATCAAAATTTAAATTAAATCCACTTCGAATTAGGAGCGAGAAGACAGGAAATCTCAAAGTTTATATTACTAAGGAGACTTAATCATAAATTGTTACAAACTGTTTTAAAATAAATGTCAATAGTATGAGAATTAATTATTGCTATACTGAAAACCGTTTTTGTCTTTCAAATTATTTGTTTCTTTCTTTCTAATAAACTTTACTTAATTTCTGATGATATAGTGATATTCAAACCTACTACTAAGGTACTATAAAATTGCTTTTGATAATGATTATGAATGTTAATTTTATTTTGTCGCTAAATACATGCATCAATTGTTAAATCACCGTTATCTAAGATAACATTAGTTTGAAATTCATTGCATTGCGTTAACTCTCATATTAAAAAAATGTATATACATACTATTTCATTCTATTTCAATTCAAGGAGCATGACGACCTAATAGAAAATATTTATAGCTACTTTATGTTAAGTTGATATGGATTAGATTACATTTGGATTTTCTGGAGGAAAGGTTGCCTGTACCCTTGAAACGTGTCGCCAAAATTTCATGGTGATCAGTTCAGCAGTTAAAGCTTGAATGCATAGCATATAAACAAATTTACTATCGCATTTACAATTATCACGCCCGCGTAACCACAGATCACGCCGTCGTGGTCTGGGGGTAAATTTCGATCCCGCACACCAGATTAGGCCCCCCTTGGCAGCGGCTCAAGCCTAGGTCCGTTCCGGCGGCGTGGAGCCCTTGAGTGCGCTGCTCACGCGATACAGTGACATACAGGTTACATCACTACTACAACATCACACACATCACCTATACACACGTGCACGCCTACACGCTTACACGCTGTTCTTCTTTTTCAGAGTAATAAACGACAAAGAGTTCTACCCTTATTTTTCCCTATCCTATCCTATCCTATATAGTTTAGAGGAATTTTTTCGACACAAAATACATATAGGAGTTGTTGAGGCACGCATGCTTGGTACACATGCTTATTTCAATAACTCATATACATATATCTAGATAGCTTAGCTTAGGTTAACTCAGATAGGTTGCGATTTTTGCACAAAACATGCGACAGCCCAAGCCGAGGTATGCCGTGCACCCTTGAGTTAGTCGCCCAAACATCCTAAATCGGCTGAGTGCCTTCAGCGCTCGCTTCAATAATTCAGTGAAGTTGTAAAGACCTTTCCAGGTCAACAGCGTTCTTATTTCGAAAAAAAATGCATTTACAATGTTAGTTACGTATAATAATATTTAGAAAAATATAGATTCATTTCATACAAAAATTACACGCACTACGTTCGGTAACAAGGTTAAAGATTTACGAGGAACATTATCATGCATCATGCTTACCCATCCGGTTTTACGTCGCCATTATTCTTACGTACGCATTTGCATCTGTCACTGTAACGCATTATTAAGAAGAAACAAATAAACTATCTACTGTTATTTCTTGTTTTCTTTTCTTAAATTGTGTAAAAACTACGAGACTGGTAATTTTGACCAAATGTTGAATATAAACAAACGAGAGACTTTGTGAAAATTAATGTATTTGATACTCTTTCACACAAGAACTACCCAACGAATTTCCATACAGTGATACAGATTATACATAAGAATAGCGCACAGGCCATATATATGAAGCTATTGTTATAAATTGTTCAAAATATAACGATAAATAAGTTGGAGAAAATCCTGCCATGTAGGTATTTTATCTTAGCGTGCGGTTTTAAAATGGTTACACGAAGATGGTGTACAATATTATCATATAAATATACAAATGCAGAATAAGTCATGGGCGGATATAAGGAGGGTTGGTGTCAAGCTGGCGGCCGATCGTAAAAATTAAGCCAAATCATACTTGGAAAAATGGCGAGAAAAACTGGAGAATGTTGTTTTAAAAATTAATAGAACAAAACCTGAACACTTGCGACTTCAATGGTACATCTACTTTTTCTCCCATAGCCTTAAATGGTGTATCCTTAGCAACCTGCTCCAATTTTCTGTATCTCGGCTCACTGATATAGAACGACGGTCATATTGATAAGGACGTGAAGAATAGGATAAATGCAGAATGGATGAAATGGCGAAATGTGTCTGGGGTAGCTTGTGACCCACGAATGCCTTTGAAACTCAAGGGGAAAGTTTATAAAACCGAGTATGAGTCCGAGTGTTGGGCTACAAAAGAGACGGATGAGAGGAAATTACATGTGGCAGAGATACCAATGTTAAGGTGGATGTGTGGTGTAACTAGAATGGATAAGATTAAGAATGAGTGTATCAGAGGATTTTGAAAATAGCACCAGTGACAGAGAAGCTGAGGCGTAATAGGTTAGCATGGTATGGGCATGTCATGAGGAGAGATGAAAACCATATAACTAGAAAAATGTTGAGTATGGTGGTGGATATACGAGTAGAGGAAGAGCGAAAAAGGTGTGGATGGATTGTGTGAAAAATGATGTGCGTAAAAGGTGTGAATACTGAGATGACATTTGATAGGAGAGAGTGGAAAAAGAAAACATGTTGTGCCGACCCTACTTAGGTGGGATAAGGGTAATGTATAAAGGGTAGTGCAAATAACAGTCACTCTGGCGCGTACGTTAATCGACGATAACTCGTGTGTTCAATACCGGTGCGGACGCGCAACTATTGCCCCTCTAGCGGTATGTTAAGGAGAGAAAAGGTGTGGGGTGGGAAAGAGGAGCTACCCCGCGCCAACAAAGTTTATAAAATAACTACCAATGATGATTATGTTTATAATAAGTATGTTATGTATAGATGCATTAAAGATTCAAAAGCAAACTTATTGTTGAAGACTAAAAAATAACATTTTGCTATTTTTCATGAACAAAGGCATATTTGTAAAGAGCCAACTTTAAATGAGCGTTAAAATCTGTCCTATATATTAACTTGACCTCAAATTATTTAAATATAAACTACAAGAATTCATAAACTGCATGTACAGTTTATTTTTATTAACCAGTATACGTCTATAAAATAAATGTTACTTCCATATTCATTTAAAAAGAACCAAACATATTTATTTAATTTTATTTATGCTTTTATTTCCACTGGAACCTTTTCTAAACCACTGCTGTGTAAGTAAGTAATGAGTAAGAGTCAATTCATTCCAATGCTAATATTATTTTACAAAAAGTAAAAGTTACATGAAATAAATATCGGACTTCACTTCGACGGTTCTTGACTAAAAATATCTTAGCATATGATTTTAAATTGCTTGATCACATTATTTTTCATATCTTTTCTATTTTTGGAATAATTTCTTAACTAAAAAAGACATATTTCTTTCGAAATTTGTTACCAGACAATCGAAAATATAGAATCGCTAATAAGAATAATTTGTGTCTTTATCCCAAGAAAGTGTAATAATGTATTTACCAGTGCAAAATGATTCAACTTTTGTAATTTTCAGTCTGCTGTGCAATCAATTCGCATCGAGATTCGATATTAAGCAAAAATAAACCGGCGAGTCGACTAAATTACAGGCCTCCCGACGCCTACACCAGGCACGCAATGAGACCATTGTTTCAGGAGCTGATTGGATATACTTATAGAAAACTTCCAATTTGTTAAAAACTTTACACTATGTTCTAAATCAGAAAAGATAACTCTGTATATATGTATTTGGATAATTTAATTAATTATCATTTTAAAATGTAAGCTAATATAGTAAGTGTTCAATAAAAAATCACATAGATTATTGTGTTCGTTATTGTGATACATATTCAGGTGTTTTCGGTGTCTTTCGTATCTAAAAGAACAGCCGACCATTAACATAAATCTAATTCTTTCATGTAATATTTTTTTTTATTAAAAAAATATATTTTGTAGATTAATGTGTGATCACGATCTTATCTGTTATTAGACGGCGAATGTGGTTTTAGGTTTTTGTTTTTATATATCGTTGGAGGCAAAAAAACAGTTGGGTCACCTGATGTTAAGTGACACCGTCGGCCATAGACACTAGCAACACCAGGGAAGTTGCAAGTGCGTTGTCAGCCTGTGTATTGCTGATGGGAAGGGGTAGGGGAGAAGGAGGACTTCTGGCGCTCTCACTGACCGAACCAAACGCAACAATAAGTACACTGTTACTTCATGTCGATGTTTCTGTGGGTCGCGTGGTAGTACTCCGGGCGAGCCAACCAATTCATGCTGAAACCAGTAAAAGCTTCAGAGTGACTCTGCCACCTACCAAAATTTTATGATGCTCATTTCAGGAACAGTTAACATATAAACAAACTTAGGTGATAAAAATACTACATCTAGAGTGGGGGTGAACCACCCCCACTCACAAGGCAGCTATAAGGTACTTGACGATAGATTTTCAATTTGACCGAGGTAGAAAATATACTTTTTTTTTATTAACGTGGGGAAATCCCTCATGGATACCCACCTTCTCGGGGGAGAGAGTGGGTTATGTCCGACTCGCACGGACTAAAACCACACGGTCTACCGTCCGCCACATGTTAGGGGCGGCCAGGGACCGTTTTGGCTGTCTCCTGAGAAACCTCTCATGCTGGTAGAAAATACACCCACCATAAACTTAATAGGGTTAGATTTTAGAATAAAAAAGGGGAGACAATCATGAGGACTGCCGATAGAAGTAAAAACTTAAATCAATGAAATACTGTATACTCTTTTGAATTTTTTAATAATTTTAAATAGGAATTATTTAAATTTCGCAATGTTTACATAATAACAATAATTACATATTTTTTTTACAGTTTAAGAATTAATCAAACTGTACAATCTCAATAAAAACATTCAATATTAGATGTACACAGCCCGCAATACTACGCGTCGCTGAGTCTGACGCAAGCCGAGCAAGCAAGCAAGTTTTTTTTTTATAGAAGCACGTCAAAGTGACTGCACTAAGCCTGATGTTAAGCATAGTACAATCCAAAAACATCGGCAACCACCGAGAGACAGGTTATCCATCGCCAGTCGCCGCTGTCATGCTGGCCGAAATGACGAAAGTCGCCCGGTACTGGATATGCACAGGCTGATCCCGAAACGCGACACGCAGTAGCGAGTCACTATGATGGGCTTTTTCGCCACATGCATGGTGGTTGCGACCCAGTCGGGCTGTAAAACCCTACCAACCCGCTCTCGCCATTGCCTCGTTCTTTGATGAGCAGGGTGCACCACGTGCAGGTGAGGTTGGCTTGGGTGTCTCAAGTCTTAAGATGTTATTCGACAGCCCTTACACCCCTATGACCTCTTGCCAAAAATACCACTCAAGGCGCCTAAAAAAGTTTTCATTTAAGAGATACAAATACAATGCAATTTCATTCAACAATTTTGTTCCCCTACTTTAATTCTTGGGTGCATGCCTTCTTCATCCCATGGAAAGATCAAAAAGAAAAACGTACGACATTTTTTTTGAAAAGTTTCGGATAGATATTGCGAGGCTCCAACAGCCTTCCTATTAACTCGTTCAATGGAGTGTGAACAGTTATGAATCGTGACTTATAAAAGATGAAAGGATGCCAGAAGTGAGTTTAGGTGATACCGAAAAAATTGGGAAAGTTCTAAACACCAATTATGGTGTACGGGGAGAACCAATGTTTATTAATTTTGTTTGTAAATATAATGATTTGATAGGCCTAATGGCGTGTCAGTAATAAACCCTATTATATTCTTCTATCATGCCTGAATTAAATTATTTCTATGTGATGTGAATAATTACCACTGTTATGTTAGGCATCTACAAGTATATAAGTATTTCTAACAATTATATTACGGAGTACTTATTTATATTATTGATTGTATATCAAAGAACCGTTGTCTATTTTCTTAGATACGTGACTTATTTGTGAAGAGGTAATACAAACTCCCTGTGGACAAATTATTTCCTTTTTTCCTTAGCTTGCACGCTTTATGCTCTCTGACGATTTAACGTTAGTAGGTTAAATGCTAAGCTTAAAAAGGAAACCGGCTCGCTACGGCTGTTGAAACAAATGTATTAGTGTTGGTGACAGACCTTAAACATAGATTAGCATTAAATATTGCATCAAGGGAAACGGAAGTGTAATTCTAAACACACTAAAACACTAAATATTAAATTAGAAAGCTATGACTTCATATCCTTTTTAAGCGTTTTTATTTTTCACTAGCCGTGCCCGCGACTTCGTCTACGTGGAAGCTTACGTAAAAAACAGTGATTAATTATCTGAATGTATTAAGTCCATTTACTTATCTACTTTCCTCTCATACTAAGGGGTGTAAGGGGTGTCGAATAACATCTTAAGACTTGAGACACCCAAGCCAACCTCACCTGCACGTGGTGCACCCTGCTGATCAACGAACGAGGCAATGACGAGAGCGGGGTGGTAGGGTTTTACAGCCCGACTGGGTCGCAACCACCATGCATATGGCGAAAAAGCCCGTCATAGTGACTCGCTTTTGCGCGTCGCGTTTCGGGATCAGCCTGTGCATATCCAGTACCGGGCGACTTTCGTCATTATGGCCGGCATGGCAGCGGCGACCGGCGATGGATAATCTGTCTCTCGTTGATTGCCGATGTTTTTGGATTGTACTATGCTTAACATCAGGCTAAGTGAAGGCACTTTGTCGTGCTTCTATAAAAAAAAAGGTACTTACGCCGCGTCGTCATTAAAATTACAATAACTTTTGATAGAGTGGACCAATTTGAATGAATAAAGTACTAAGTTATTTTCAAAGATATGCTTTATGATTTTCTTGATGAGATTTCATTAAAAATCAAGTATTTTAGCAGTGATGCGTGTTCATACAAGCAGACAGACAGAAAGACATCTCTAAAAATGATTGAAATGTATTGTATTACTTCCTAGACATTTGCAATATTTTTTTTTCTCAAAAATGAATGAATAAATAGATAAATACTTACAATATACACATTATGTTGATACAAAGGTTGTGGTGCTTCCTGAATATTTAGTTTCAAATTACGTTTACGTACTATAAACATCTCAATATGTAACGGAGGTTATTAACATTGAGTACAAGTCCCTAGACGCACGTTTCCTCTGTTCCTGGTACATAACTAAAATTTACCAATAACGCTGCCTAATTGATTGTAACACCCAGACTGGAAATTATATGTTATTAGATATTTCATAATCTGTGTTGATATATCATATATACATATTATTAAGCGAAGTCCTCTGCCACGTCTGTCTATTCGCGATAACCTCAAAAACTACTGATCGGATTATTATGCGGTTTTCACTATTAGATAAAGTGATTCATGAGAAAGGTTTAGACATAAATGTGACATACATATAGTACAAAAGAAATTTATATATAACTAGCCTCTGCCTGCAACTTCGTGTGGAATAGATACTTTGGACTAACGCTAACACGCAGCGGAAGCTCTGAAGATGAAAACAAACCGATCGAACACACTGAATTTTAAACATTCTTCATTGTTACACCGCTCGTATTGGTCTTAGTGTGATGATATATAGCCAATTTTATTTTGTTAAGTTTTTTTTTTAATTATCAAAACGGGATAACGTCTGCTGCGATTGGTAGTATATATAATAATAGTATAGTTTATTTGATGCTCAATCTCGTCAAAACTATTAACGTGTAGGCATAGGACCATGATCTTTCAATCCGGAATTTTCCGTAAATGGTTTTAGACGACACATTTTTGATTCGATCGACCCTTTAGATTTTTGTTAATGGTCAAGAAAGCGGCCGCTAATCGACTAGTATGATAAATTAATATACAAAATCTTTCTTTTTTTATACCATATAGGAGGCAAACGAACATGCGGGTCACCTGTTGTTAAGCGATCACCGCCGTCCATAGACACTAGCAACCTCAGAGAAGTCTTAAGTGCGTTGTCAGCCTATGTTTGGGGGAATGGAGAGATAGAGGAAGGTGTTAGAGCGGAGGGGGAGGGAGATGAGAGGGGAGGGAAGGGGCGATGGGTCTCTGGCGCTCTCACTGACCGAACGAAACGCAACAATGCAAGCACTGTTACTTCTTGTCGGTTTTCTGTGAGAGGGTGGTGCTACCCCGGACGAGACGACCCATTCATGCTGAAACCAGTTATAGCTTCAACGTGGCTCTACCACATACAAACTATTAACTCTATTATATTAAATTGTCGCACTGTGAATCAAATGACAAAAGTGAAGATTATATTATAATTTGAAGTTATACTTCTTTTGCCACGTTAGGGAAAAATGATGAGAGTAAATTTTACGATGCGCGCGCACACCGTCACGAAAAACCGACACCATGAAGTTAGCTATAGTCAACATTTTGTTTCTTTGTATTTGTTGTTTGTATTAAAACTTTCAATGTATTCAATACCTTTTCTCTATTGTTAATGTCGTTTTTTCTACATACTTTATAATAAGGCGAAAGATAAAATTTTTGTAAAGATTTTTATCTTGTTACGCCAAAGAAGTATAACTTCTAACGCGTGTACATAAGTACTCACAGAATTTGGGTTTTTTTTCTGTAGGCTTTTTTCTACTTTCCTTTATTTTATTAATGTAATGAAAAAACGTTTCAAATATAATGCTGCTTATATAGTGAACAATATAAACGGTTTATTATTATTTTACTCATCCATGATCCATTAAAATATAGAACGGTGTTTAAATTTTGTCATTTTAAAAGGCCGACATTTGCTTCCACATTCATTATATGTATGGCTAAGCAGTAGAATTCACTCCCGGCGTCTGTCTTCCCGGCATCTTGTAACTTGGGAGTCTGAGTAGAGTGAATAGGCACCTAGTGGGTAAGCGCGATACATCGTCGCCCTCATCGTCACTTACCATCAGGTGAGATTGTGGCCGAGCGCGTACCTGTTGAATATATAAAAAAAAAATCTCGATAAATTTCTAATGCTAGTTTTGTTTAAGTCGGATTTGAGATAAAATTAAGCGCTAACGGCAAACAAATGCGAAAAGTTCTTAATCTCTCAACTTAATGAAGCAAATCGGTAAATTCATCTGTAGATTAGCTAGGTAATGTGCACATTAACATTTAATCTAATACCTTTAAACAAGCAATTCTTGTATATGTATATATTCAGGATCTCGGAAACGACGTCATCTATTTCCGTGAAACTTAGTACGTAGGTAGTTTCGGTGATGATAAATCGATCTAGCTAAATTTTATTCATAGAAAACTTTTTAAACTGAGATTTCAGATAATGAAAAAATATAGCTAGAATATAAAGGTAAATTTCGCCGCCGCTGTCAAAACAAAAATAGCTCGGGTGGAAATTGGTTGCTTCGAACCCAATAATGTAACCCTAGTTCGAATCCGAGTGTATATAATTTTTTTTTTTTTTGTTAAAAATGTTAATTTTGCAATCCAAACCTAGCGATTTCTTTTAATTAAATAAATAACTCCTATTATTATAATTAAAAGAGAGATATCTTTTTTAAATATTTTTTTATAGAAAATGCTAATTTTGTGAGGCAAATCTAACAGTTTATTTTAATTTAAAAATGTTTTTTAAGAACCGAGCTAGGCTTTATTTATTTGCCTGATTAATGCTCGCCCACTGGTCTACATTCGAATGAGAAATTTAAAAAATCAATTTTAACTGGATATATAAATCAATTTATACTTAAAATGTGTTGTTATACAAGATTATCATTATCTTCAACTGTAACAATTTTGTTATATACTACGGATCCCACACTGATAATAAAAAATAGACAATTTTCCGACTTCAGCGCCACCTACCGGATCCAATTGTGAATGTAAACCAGTCTCGAATCCACTGGAATACGCACACAAAATTTCCTCAAAAGCGGTTCACCCGTTTAAGAGGAGTTCAGTGACATACATATAGTACAGAAGAATTTTATATATAACTAGCCTCTGCCTGCGACTTCGCGTGGAATAGATTTGGACTAACGCTAACATGCAGCGAAAGCTCTGAAGATGAAAACAAACCGATCGAACACACTGAATTTGAAACATTCTTCATTGTTACTCCGCTCCTATTTGTCTTAGCGTAATGATATATAACCTATAACCATCCTCGATAAATGAGCTATATAACACTGAAGGAATTTTTCAAATCGGACCAGTAGTTCCTGAGATTACACCTTACAACTTCACAAACTTTACCTGTTTATAATATTAGTATAGAATAATATGAGAAAATATAACGCAAAATTAAAACATGCGCATGTTCGAAGGTAGAATAGAATAGAATTCCATTTAGAACATAAATGGCTGTTCTTTGTTTCTCTTAAGTAGCTACACACTACATTTTATTTACTCAATGCTACAATACAACGTTAACTTCCTTCATTTTCAGATGTTTAATGTTTTTTTACACTCGTTGATTTAAAAACTACAATATTAAAAAAAATCCGCAAATAATAGGCATATCTTAAGGAACTTCAAAGTGATAAGCTCCTCTGTATTTTTTATTATATAATAAATTACATACAAAATAAAAAAATATATAGCTTAATATTTTTTTATTACTACGGCAAACAAAATAATTTCTGTAACATTGAACATTGTAAGATAGACATTAACCATGATATCTCGCGGGGAGCGAGATTATTTTCCAAATGTTCACCCGAAAGCACCTGGGATTTTACCCAGCGGTTGTAAAATAAGCAATCAAGACTTGTTCGAGTTATTAAGAATGTAATATAAGAGTATTACAAGATTAAAATCCACCGGTGCTGACATTAGTAAGAGGTGTTTACACTACACTCGTACAACTCACAAAATAATATTCTAGTCACGTCTTATGTTATTCTCGTATTTTGTTTGATCTGGTACACGATGACGTAAAAAATCATACAGAAAAACAAATGTATGGATATAAATCATTTATATATTTGTGATATTTCGGGAAACTCTGAAAAAGTCTTTTGAAAAAAAAAAAACAACAGATTTTGATAAGTAGATAGATATTTTTTTTAAAGTTATCCATACTATAAGTACATTAGAAAGTGCTCAGCAGTAGTGATAAAATTTACCAAAGTTAATCAATAATCGTTAAAGATTCATAAAAGACTTTGTAGTCCGGTGAAGCTGTTAAGATCCTACTAGGTCAACAGCGTAGTAAGTTTGAAAAAAAAACCTAAAAGACAGTGCCAATTAATTAAGATAAAGCGTGTATTTTGTACAAAATAACATTTTCATGAAAGGGAAATCACGGGTATTGATATATACATTTTTTTTATGTCATAGGAGGCAAACGAACAGGTGGGTCACCTGATGTTAAGTGATCACCGCCGTCATCACAGCCGGGCCGAGTCACTAGATTATATGGCCAATTTTACAGATAATATTAGAAGTAAAAACTGCTTATTTTATTCATGTAAGACATAGTTGACCTAAGATAACTCATAAATATATATAATGCATATATAATTATTTTATCGTCTAAAATGTAACCTTCAAAATAAATAAATTAGGTTAATGTAAACGAGCCGTTACCTTGCATACGGCACATGCCTAGATATACAAAATCGTACAGTTAGATTGTAGCACTCAGTCCCAGATGCTTTGTGGCAGATTGCACTCAATCTCGGTTCTAGTACTTTGTCTAACTTGAAATGTACTACTACCTCTAAGCATAATTGCGTTTTTGATGCACACACTTTGTACGAATGTCTTGATTTTAGTATCTATACTAATACTATAAAGAGGTAAAGTTTGTGAGTTTGTGACGTTGTGATGTTGTGACGTTGTAGGGAGTAATCTCAGGAACTCATAGTCCGATTTGAAAAATTCTTTCAACGTTATATAGCTCATTTATCGGGGGTAGTTATAGACTATATATCATCACGCTAAGACCAACAAGAGCGGAGCACCCATAAATAATGTTTAAAAATTTTTTCCATTCGAGAGCCTTCGCTGCGTGTTAGCGTTAGTTCAAAGTATCGATTCCATGCGAACGAAGTCGAAGGCAGAGATTAGTTGTATATATTATAGTAGATTTCATTACAAAACATTAATATTTACAACTAAATGTGTTTTGTGCTTTCTTCTATTTCATAAAAATAACGTTCTTACAATACAAACTGAAAGTTGATAAGAGTTCACTAGAGAATAAAATAGATATGCAATTAACAAATGTCTAAAAACAATGACATAAAGTTCTGCAAACACTTTCTTCTCAAGTTCAAATAAGATACCAAGGCCTAGATATCAAGTTATATCTTCTTGCTGAACTTATTAAAATGCGACTGAAGTAGAAAAATCTAGATGGCAAAGTTGATTTTGGGTCGAAACGATTATTTCGCAACAAAAAAAAAACCTTGTTACAAATTTCCATGCCTATGTTATTTTGATATATTTCTCAATAATGGAAACTTTAAATTTGAACGTAAATAATATCTTTACACATTAGACATACATGAAACTAAAACTTAGATCATTTTTGTATTTTCGTAGTATAAAATTCCCAGTACTAGACCAAGTCTTAGAATTTAAACAAGTTCTAAAACTAGCAACAGTTTAGTTACCATTGCTCAAGAAATAAGATGTACTATGATAAAATTAAAGCATATGATCAATAAATAATTTGAGAAAAGTTATAAAGCAGACTGCTAATAAAGCTATGAACCCGAAGGAAAGCCATACGAGGTAGGTGAACGTCTTCTAAAATGGCAGGTGATAATTGAAACGGTACCTACATTTTATTAACCTCATCGGTCGTAAAGTCTGAATAATAAAACACCCAAGACTTTTATTACCACCCATAATGCGATGAAAAATTCACAAAGTGGAATTGCTTTTAAGGAAGGAGATATCTCCGCACAGAGTGTTAAGACAAGTGAGAAGTCGTTAGATACTCCTTTTGATTTATAAGATAACTGATCTCGGGAGAGCAGCTTGAATACGTAATAGACTATTTTAATATGCACTGTGTATTCATATGTGACATTAAAATCTATTATATCTAGTAATTAATTAGAAAGCGCTGTAGCCACAAAGATAGATTCACTCGTAGGCTCTTCCACCTCTAACACAGATGATTCAAAAAGCATTATGGCGATACTTCCGAAGTGGCTGAAGAGACCACAATGAATGAAGATGAACTAGGTAACATAAAAATTATAGATATCTTAATTAACCGTATTAACAACTGGGTTTGGATACCACGTTATTGTTTTATTTTTGCGAAAGCTAACACGAATATAACAGAAATATGAACACGGATGTATGAAAAATCATTTAACGCAATTATTTCACTCTACCTTAAGTACATATAATTGGAAAGCATAATCATCTAGTTTGCTTACCGTTTAATGTAGATTTTTTTTATGTTATATTCTCTAAAATTCATCTTTATCGACTATAAATCTGTTGAAACACTGTTCAAGAAATCTAAATTTGATGTTGGTTTGAATTGACCAAAGTTTGGACCCATGTTTAGCAGTTCATAAGGATCGGTAGATAAAATGGTAATTGTGTATTTCTGTAATAGATTTTATAGAATCTCGAGATAATAACTATATTATAAATGTTGTTACAGTAGATTACAATATAAAAATATCGCAAGATGGATGTCCATTGGCTATATTTGTTTATACACCGACCCTTGCTAAAATCCTAATAACTGTTTAAACATGATGAACCTAATATGATAAATACATTACGTCGAATAAGGATGATATTTCTTTTGTTTAGGCGATAACAACACTTTTAGTAATTTTAAATGCAATTCTTAAATACAAAATAGCCTGAAAAGAATCTGTATTTTAATTTGAATCTACTTTTGCAAAACGTACATATTCAGCAAGTATATCACGGTTGAAAATATAAAATAAAATATCAGCAGACGTAATTTGTCCAGTGGCGCGTGCAGTGTGAGAGATTTCAGTTCTATAAAATACAACTTTTGTATGTCACACCGTACCGTAACGCCGTTGCCGAATCTTCGTCAGGATTAATCAACAGAATTGCGCTAATTTGTAAAATCGGGGATAGTAGGATGGGCCGTGATGATCATGTTCGAGTGAATTGATACTCCCATACGCCAAGTGTAATACCAACTATTGTGGCACTCTGATGTTTGTGGCGTTTCTGGAGAGATCCCCGTAGATTCGAGTCCTAACGCCGTTGTGAATCTTCTTTAGGATTAGTTAATAGAATTGCGCTAGTTTGTAAAATTCAGGATAATAGGATAGGACGTGATGATCATGTTCCATTGGATTGGTATACTATACGCCAAGTGTTTGCGCCTGGCCACGGAGGCTGTCACTCTCGTGGTCGGGCGCATCAGAAGGCTGGGCCTCTAGGTGGCACTCGATAAGACCGAAGCCCTATTGCTTCATGGGCCTCGGCGAGGGCCACCTCCTGGGGCCCATATCTACGTTGAGGGCGTCTGTGTTCGGGTGGAGACCCAGATGAAGTATCTGGGTCTCACCCTGGATGGACGCTGGCGGTTCGAGCCCCACTTCAAGGAGCTCGGACCGCGCACAGTCAAAGCAGCAGCGGTGCTCAGACGACTCCTCCCCAACACAGGGGGGCCGGGTTCCATCTGCCGCCGCCTCTATATGGGGGTCGTCGGATCCATAGTCGCCTACGGGGCACCGTTCTGGGTCGATGCCCCCAATGCCACCAATATCCGTGCGCTGCGCTCTTTCCGAGTGTGCTGCGTGGGAGAAGCGGTGCCGCACTCTGGCTGCGGCGGTAGGTGGTGATCTCTCGCTGCCGAGTGTCGTAAAAGCTATGCTCGGCAGTGAGGATGTATGGAATATTATGGCCTCCTTCTGCGAGGAGGTCGTCTCGCAGAAAGAGGTGGCAGAGAGGGTCCGTGAGCAAGACCCTCACAGTGGTCGTTTCCGCCAACAAAGGACAAGCAGGAGGAGGCGGCGGTTTGACCGCCACCTCCCACCATAACCGGACCAGGGAAGATGGGTCGAGGGGCCTCATCTTCTCATTGCACAGGTCCGGTAGATGGAGGAGGCGGCCGGTGTGTACACGACTGTTTCCTAACAAGACGCGGTTCGGAGGAGGCGCCTTTGCTGCTGGCCAACCGCTGGGGCGGAACGACGAAGTTTATAGAGATCTCGTGCCGCCCCAACCACAGCGGAAGACGTACACCGTGGGGTTTTAATCCGTGCGAGTCGGACATAACTCACCCTCTCCCCCGGGAGGATGGTGTATCCATAAGGGATTTCCCCACGTAAAAAAAAAAAGAAAATGTGTTATACCAACTATCGTGACGCCCTTATGTGACGTTTCTGGAAAGATCGTCGTTGATTCGAATCCTTGCGAAAGGTTCCAGCGTCTTCATAGTGAGGAACTCAAAACATTGTGGTAAAACATTTTCTAAGCTGGCCTGACTTAAGCTACCACCTTTCAAGTTGAAAAATCTGTCGCTAAACACATCTTGGTATTTTCCAGCAGCTATACTTGACAACCAGGCCTCCTTAAGTTTAGCGTGATTACCATCTTTTTTTCTGTTCTTCAGATTCTTGGTCCGCACCTTTTTATTTTCGTTTTTTTTTAGCTGTATACGTCGAAAATCGTATCTGTGAGCAACTATCGGATATATTTTTTTTTATTTATTATTTTTTATATATTTATTTGTTCATTTTTGGGATTTAATGTAATTATTTACTATTTTAGGACGGATTTTTTAATGACATTATTGCCTTTATGGTAGTTTTATTTTGGTGATTACCACCATAGACGACAACATCATTAAATATCAAGTAAGAATATGGTCAAATGCTAAAACCTGTAAAGTATGAAAAATACCAACTCGGGTAGTACTTTGTGGCTATTTTGCTGCGTGGCAAGATCAGCTAGATCTCCAGCCGCTGAGTATTTTACAAGTTAACTTAAGAGTAATACTGCTGATTAATTATAGGTTCATCAATGCAGCTATATTTTTATAGAATAATAATAAAAAAAAATAGTTTACATGTGTTGAATCATTGTGATGAACTAACACGTTGGCCAAGTTGAAAGTTGCTATATACAGTTCAGACAGCACCAGGCATATTTATTTATTTATTGCAGCTGCTGTATTTACCTACCAAATTTGCACAACCACGGATATTATTATAGTTCAGGGTCCGCTGACCAGTATTGCTTATTCATGAGTCCTCGTAAAAAAGCTTTAAGGGAATAAACTGTTTTATTTTGTTTTTTTTATCCCTGCTATAACCGACAAGGACAGAATACGTGAACGTGAATCATTACCGTGTGAGTAGCGGTCGTATGTGTATCAGAGTGAATTTTACAGTATTTTTGTTGTATCTGTTGAAATTATATGGATTCTCTCTCTCTGTTTTGATATTTTTGTAACGACGCGATTTTACTTCGTATGTACATGTATAAGTGAAGATTGTATCGAGTCACTGTTCTGCTTTGTTTGTATTCGCTTTGACCTTTTATATGAAACGTATCTTCTAAGGTATAGCATTAAAATAATTGTATGTGTACTTCTTTGTGTTGTTCATTTCATATTTTACCCTTCAATTTATCTACGTATCTGATTTTTTTACCTTCCTAATCATATATTATTTTATTCTGTACTTTAGAGTAAATCTGACTGGTGTTGAAAGCACAAGTAACTAACTCTTTCTTTCAAAATCGTTGTATTGAGACGTACTACTTAACATTCCATGGATTCACCGTGCGGGTGCCGGGTCCATCGCGGAGCAATGATAGAAGCTCCAAGTAGTTCCCGAAACTTGTGACACGGGTGCAGGTTTAAGGGGCCCTTTCGAATGCACATTAATACTCACCTTAACCACTCGTGCTTCTCTCCCTGTCTATCCGAATATGGTATGAACCTGCTAGTGCAGCTTTAGAGGCTCGTTCTTGTATAGACCGAGGTATTTGAGAGAGAGAGATTTATATGATAGACTTATAGAGAGATTTTGCTGGTATACCTCTCGCATCCACTTCTACAGCATATATATTAACTCTGTAGCCATTTTTAGCCAATTCGTTGACTAAGTCGTGATAGATGTCCAGCTTCATCTCGTGGTCTTTAAAAATATTAGTTTCTCACGGAACGGTAAACTCGACAATTACTACGTCCTTTGTATGTCTAGAATAGAGAAATATGTCCGGTCTGGATGGCGAAACGCACACATCTTCTGGGATTTTGTGGGATTTTGTAGTGCTTTTCATACGTGTCCATTAAAATAGTTTAATCGGGCGCTGCACTAAAGATTGAATAAGGCTTGTTCTTAGGATTTTTTGAGCCCATTTAATTTACTTTGTAATAACGTATTTTTATTGACAAATGGTGAGCTGCTGTATGTGATATTGTTGCGAACGAAGAGTGCAATGAGTTTAGAAGGTAACGAGGCGAAGAGAAGTTATTAAGATTTGACTTAGTATAGTTTTTGTGTGGTAATGATAGGAAACATCTATCGTTGCATTATTTAAAGAAGTGTAGTAATTTATAGCTTGTTTTATTTAATTTTTATGCTTTAACAATATATAGTATTTTTTTTTAATCTATTACAGTAGATATGAATTTATTATTGTTAATTTTTTTTATGCTATTGGTGGCAAACGAACATGCGGGTCACCTGGTGGTAAGTGATTCCCGCCGCCCATAGACACCTGTGACACGAGAAGAATCACAGATGCGTTGCCGGCCCTTAAGAAAGGAGTAGGCTCGTTTCTTGAAAGATTGTAAACTGTAATAGTCCGGGAACACTGCCGCTGGGAGTTCGTTCCAGAGAACTGACGTACGTGGGAAAAACAAACCGCATAGTGGAGGACTTTCAACCATCGAGACGGTACTGATGGAATTTCAGTCCATGACGAGTCGTTCTGTGACGGAACTCAGCAGCAGGAAGCAGTCCGAACAGCTCTTCAGAGCACTCTCTGTGGTAGATCCTGTAGAGAACGCAAAGCGACGCAACGTCTCTACGAAGCGCCAAAGTATCGAGCCTCGAGGAAAGCGTCTGTATGCCGATGATTCGAGCAAAAGTTAATAGAGAAATAAACTGTAATAATTCTCAAATAATAATATCGTCAGCCTGTGAGAGTCTCACTGTTGAGCCAAATATCTCTTCGCCAGAGAAGGTTCTAGTACAATTACCACACGATCCCACGACACATTGGCGATGGCAAACACCCAGAAATCAATAATTTTATTATTTTCCTATATACAGTGGCACTAGAAAATCAGTTCTTAGGTTCAGATTTTAGCAAAATATTTTCCTACACCGTCGGCCGATTACGTTACCAACTTAAAATGTACAGTGTATAGCAAATTCTGAAACAATTCAATAAATGATTTTTATTATTTCTGCCTAAAACAGTTGTAATTTTATATTAATATATTTTTTTATATAATAGGAGGCAAATAAACAGACGGGTCACCTGGTGTTAAGTGATCACCGCCGTCCATAGACATTTGTAACACCAGTGGAGTCGCAAGTGCGTTGCCAGCCTGTGTTTGGGAGAAAGGAGGAGAAAAAGCCGAGGGGGCCGTGGGTCCTCCGGCACTTTCATTGACCGAACGAAACGCAACAATGCAAGCACTATTACTTCACGTCGGTTTTCTGTGAGACGACAGTACTACCCCGGTTGAGCTGATCCATTCATTTTGAAACCAGTAATAGCTTCAGCGTGGCTCTACCACCTACCAAATGCTAACTTAAGGTAATTTAATGCTGTACATTTTAAGCGTTTGAACAATTATTGAACATTACAATACCGAATGGTCTAAATGGAAGTTAATTTTACAATGACTTCGGTGAATTTATGAAGGTCGGAATATTGGTTCCGCTGGATACGATTTCAAAGCTTGTTGCCATTTAATTTTAGGTCGAAACAAATGCCCGCGGTAAAGTTATCAGGGAATCTACCGATTAATCTGCTAACAAATGCGCTTATAAACTAATTAATTAACTGGTTAATTAAATGAAATAGATGAAATAGGAAACAAGGAATTATTATTTAACGGTTCCATGTATGAAATTCAGCGTTTTACGTTGATATAATATTATTTTATTAACTTAAATTCGTTTTCGTGTTTATTGTAATTAGAGACATTTTATTTCAACTGTTGACAAACACGATTATACAAAAACTATATAATGTAAGTTATGTTTAGTTAATACTATAATCCATAATATATATAGTATAAAATCTTAATATTAAACGGAGGGGTTGCGGGTACGATCCTCACGAATTGCATATTATATATGAACATAATTTTCAGTTCTATGTCTACCCATTAAGTATGCAAACGATATCTTTGACAACGATCTGCTTAGGCAAATTTATTTTATAATACCTATTCAATCAATAGCATTGCATCAGTCATTTAATTCACCATTGAATTCACCATTAAATGGCCGTGTATGGATGGATTTGTACGAGTATTTGTTTCTTTATATTCCCTTGGTTCGAATATAGATAGTAGAGCCACGCTATAATTAGCTTCAGCATGAATGGGTCGGCTCGCCCGGTGTAGTACCATCCTCTCACAGAAACGCCGACGTAAAGTAACTATACTTGCATTGTTGCACTTCATTCGGCCAGTGTGAGCGCTGGAGGACCATTTCCCCTCTCTCCCTTTGCTCCCTCCTCCTTCTCTCTCTCCTCTTCGCCATACCTACAATTTCAATTTTCATTTTCCCATTTCTTATGGGTGTATGTCATAATAAAAATGCTATCCATAGGGCTTATAACTTGGGCCATCGAACTACACGGTCCGTTTCACCATTGAGTTTAATTTGAACCTCATAGCCGGGGAATTAATAAGAAGATTGCACCCAACGACCCAACCGTTCATACTGACTTATTTATACAGAGAATTCTATGAGCAACTTGATTAGATTCAAGAAATACTATATTATCTCCATTTCATTATCTCGCAGAGATTGGATTGTCGGGGGTATCGTTTTTTAGTGAATACTTTATATATAGATCTACATATATAAAAAAATGTATATCTAACGTGTCTGTACTTTATCGATGTACGTGTAAAAAAAGGTTTTTTATATCATAGGAGACAAAGGAACAGGTGGGTCACCAGATGTTAAGTGATCATCACCGTTCATAGACACCAGGAAAACCAGAGGAGTAGTAAGTGCGTTGCCAGTCTGTGTCAGTGCGGGAGGGGGGAGGAGGACTCTCATTGACCGAACGAAATGCAACAACGCAAACACTGTTACTTCACGTCGGTGTTTCTGTAGGTCGGGTGGTACTACCCCGGGCGCGCCGATCCATTCACGCTGAAAACAGCATAATGATGTATAGTTTATCTATACTAAACTATACTAATATTATAAAGAGGTAAAGTTTGTGAGTTTGTGTCGTTGTAGGGGGTAATCTCAGGAACTACTGATCTGATTTGGAAAATTCAATGTTATATAGCTCTTGTATCGAGGATAGTTATAGGCTATAACATCATGACTCTGACACCAATAGGAGCGGAGCACCAATAAAGAATGCTTAAAAATCGGGGTTTTTTTCTCTTAAGAGCTTCCCCTGCGTGTTAACGTTAACCCAAAGTAACTATTCCACGCGAACGAATTCGCGGGCAGAGGTTAGTACTCTAAAAATCTTTTATCTACGCGAAAAAAATCATTACAATCGATTCTATCGTTTTGGAGACAATATACTTATATCCTTAGTTTGTATACAAAGTGACCTTTTGCCTCACGAGAGTATAAAAAGGTTATAATATTCAATTGCTCACATATTTCAAATAATATTAAAGTAACAAAGCGAATTTCAGACTCCAATACGATATACTAAGCATAATGCTGAATATTTTCTCCTAAAGCGATATTGTGAAAATTGCTGATAAAAGAAATGTTTTCGCTTAAACATTTGATTTAAATGCAGATTATTAAAGACCTCCTTTGAGGGTTAGAGCATTATTTGAAATTAGATACGGTAATAATCGTATATCTTTCATTGAAATTGTCTTTAGGTACTACATGGGAGAGAAAAAATATCTTGCGGTTACGATTTCATTATTACAATCGGTTACGCGTAACTATAGGTATGTATGAGTGTAAATATATGTCATATTATACAGGTGATAGTCAGAATGATATAGTTAAGGACTAAAAAAATATTTTTTGTAAACAATAATAACGTACATACAATCTAAGAAAACTTTTTACCGATCCTCCCAATAAAATAACGGCAGCCAACGATCAATACCGGCCTCTCTCTCGAACTAGAGCATGTTCACGCCCACAACCGCGTAATCACAGATCACATCACCGTGGTCTGGGGGTAAATTTCGCTCCTGCACACCAGATTAGGCCACCCTTGGCAGCGGCTCAAACCTAGGTCCGATCCCTTGGCGTGGAGCCCTTGAGTGCGCTGCTCGTGCGATACAGTGACACAAAACCTTACATCACTGCAACAACATTACACATATCACCCCCACACACATGCACGCATACACGCTTGCACATGAAAGTGGAAGGGTTTTGTTTCTTTCCCTTATCGAACTGAAATAGTTCAGAAAATTATCCTGTACGAAATATATATAAGAGTTGCTGAGGTATGTATGCTTGGTACACGTATATGTTCCAACAACTCATATATGTATTAATAGTTAGTTAGCTTAGGTCAGCTCGGATAGGTCGCGAATTGCACGTATCAGGCAACAGCCCAAGCCGAGGTTAGCCGTGCACCCTTGAGCTAGTTGTCAAATAAAATCGGCTGAATGCCTTAAGCGCTGGTCTTAGTGGTCCGGTGAAGCTGTTGAAACCTTGCTAGGTCAATAGCGTAGTCAGGTCGAGAAAAAAAAAACCTAAGAAAATTTCACATTTCAGAAAATTCTTGCACATTCATATTAGCAGTTCATTACTATGTTCTTATCTCTACGTTATGATATTTTCTTATCTTAAAATCATTTGAAAACGCCTATTTATAATTTATTTAAGAACATAGGACTGCAGCGATGATATTCAGTGTTTAACGAGTTCGGATACGGCTTTGATCAAAGTTGGTACGTATTTTTGAATTAACCAGAGCTTTCGGTAAGAAATAATGTTGTGATAAGATTATAGCAGTGTGGTAGGGTATTTCTAAGATTTCTGGCTAGCTAACACCTATCACTTGAAAATCTATCGCCAAGCCCCTATAGGTGTGTTCCAACTTTCACAGCTACATTTGAGAGCCAATCTTTCGATAGGTATTAGCGTACTTACCATCTCAGACTTTATAAAGTATAGAAATACCTACGTATTACATTATTCAATTTTTATTATTCGTTAAAGATAAATATTATCATTAGATAGTATAAAAAAGTCCCCTACCGTGTCTGTATGTCAGTCTGTTTGCGATAAACTCAAAAACTACTAAACGGATTGTCATGCGTTTTTCACCAGTGGTTAAAGTGATTCATTTTTGGCCGATTTTTTTATAATCAGGGCAGGAAAACGTCTGCCGGACCAGCTAGTATTTACATAATTGATGAAGTTGATACTTTAAATACATTAATACCTGAGCGACCGAGGATAGCTCGGTTCTTTAAAACATTTTTAATTAAAATAAACTGTTAAGTTTTCACTTACAAAAGCAGCATTTTTTCAACAAAAAAAAATTAAATAAAGATATCTCTTTCTCTTTTGAACTGGAGTTACATGGATTTTCGAAGCAGCCGATTTCCATCAGAGCTATTTTTGTTTTGACAGCGGCGGCGAAATTTATCCTTATATTCTAGCTATAATTATTCATTGCCTGAAAACTCATTTTAAATTTTTTTTCTATGAATGAAATCTAGATCGATTTATCGTCCCCGAAACTACTACTTACTAAGTTTCACAGAAATAGATGACGCTGTTTCCGAGATCCTGAATATATAAAAATACACAAGAATTGCTCGTTTAAATGTATGAGATAGATAGATATGTACACATATATATATATATATTCCATTATTTCAACAGATTTTAATCAAAATCATATCGTAACTGTATTTTAAAGAACATCTGAGAGAATATTTCTAACCCCCGGCACCTTGCCTTGATAAAAAGGCGATAATAGCATAATATTATTTGGATAAGATATTCAAAGGCAAATTATCTCAAATTGTTTCGGTTTCCCTTCGAGAGGGCTGAAAGACGCAAAGCGTATTATGTTCCATAAAATTGCCACTTTGTAAAATGTATTATAACGGAATATTCTGTACATTTTTCAATTATAAACGAGACTAGTAGTGCTCCCGGCTTTACACGCTTTTATTACATAACTAGCCTCTGCCCGCGTTCGCGTGGAATATATATTTTGAAGTGGAAGCTCTCAAGAGGAATAAAATCCCAATTTTGAAACATTATTCATTGGTGCTCCGCTCGTATTGGTCTTAGTGTGATGATAACTTATAACCATCCTCGATAAATGAGCTATATAACATTGAAAGAATTTTTGAAATCGGACCAGTAGCTCCTGAGATTACCCCCTTACAAGGTCACAAACTCACAAACCTCTTTATAATATTAGTATAGATATTTTTTTTCTTGTCATTTTATTTTCAGTACCTGGGCAACCGAGCCTAGCTCGGTTTTTTTTATAGTATTTTTAAATTAAAATAAACAGTAAGTTTTGCCTTATTTCAAATTAATATTTTTATAACAAAGAATAATTAATATAAAAAATATATCTCTTCTTCTATCACTCGGATTCTAACTGGGGTTACACGGATTTTCGAAGCAACCGATTTCGATCTGAACTATTTTTGTTTTGACAGCGCCGGCGAAATTTATCTTAATATTATAGCTATATGTTTTCATTGCTTGAAAACTCAATTAAAAAAAGTTTTCTATGACTAAAATTTAGCTAGATCGAATTATCGTCCCCGAAACTACTTACATACTAAGTTTCACGGAAATAAATGACGCCGTTTCCGAGATCCTGAATGTATACAAATATAAAAATATACAAGAATTGCTCGTTTAAAGGTTATAGATAGATTCATTTTTATGAGAAAAATAATATCTCATATTAGCTTTATAGCTAATAAATTTCAAAATAAAATACTTACATGATATCTAACAATATAAAAAAAATCATGGAAGTTATTTAAAAATTGTTTTTTTTTTGTAAATTATTCTATTCACCTGTTGTAAGACTAAATCTATACTCTATAATAATATTATAAAGAGGTAAAGTTTGTTTGTGACGTTGTAGGGTGTAATTTCAGGAACTACTGGTCAGATTTGAACAATTCTTTCAGCTTTATATAGCTCATTTATTGAGGATGGTTATAGGTTATATATCATCACGCTATGATCAATTACAGCGGAGCACCAATGAAAAATGCTTCAAAATAAATAAATAAATAAAATCGTTCTTTTTCTTTTGAGAGCTTTTGCTGCGTGTTAGCGTTAGCTCAAAGTACAATTCCACGCGAACGAAGTCGCGAGCAGAGGCCAATTATAAATATTTTTAGTATATAGGAGATGAATTTCATAATAACATAAATATAGAGCGATATAATTCTTCTCAGTGATTTTCATGTAGGTATACATATGTTGTTATATATACATGTACCTAAAGAGATCTGGGATGGCCGAGATCAACACTCAATCTGGTATTTTCAATCTCCCATACAGGGCAACCAGTAACCTTGCTGTTGTAACTCGGTCTTAGGGTGCATCGACACACATACATACACACAGTTAAAGAAATGTTTACCGATTAATTGAAAGGGTCAAAACCACACACAAAAAAATAATCCTTCAGCATACGGTCCACTTCACGTTAAGGTGAAAACCGATCGTTATAAAGAGATATGTAGGTCTGGACCTACATATGAAAATGCCTGGAGATATACCTTATCTATAAATTATTATTATTATACAATCTCTATTTTTTACTTTTAAATACATACATGTAATGTAGTATATCGATATCTCCTTTGCAAAATTAATATGCATTAATCAGGCTGTTGTGTGATCAAATTCAGACATATTAACAAGCCAATAACATTTATATCTCATATTCGTGAAGTATCTTTCATAATTTGACAAAAATAATATCACAACATTTGAAAAAGTGAATGTAGAGAGAACATTATAAATGTAATTATACAGATTTAACCGGCTATTTAACTTCCCACAGAATTTACGTATGTAAATAAATAAATCCAGGTTCTTAGGCTTCATAATTATTAGGTATAGTATAAAATATGGCAATGAAGAGTTAAAATAATGTAAATATAAAAAAATAGAGATATTTATTTATAACTAGCTGACCCGTGCAACTTCGTCTGCACCAAATTGATTATCACTGGTTTTATCACTGGTTTCAATCAAAAAAACGCGAAAAAAATTAATAAAACTGATACCCGATTGGAGCCACAACTACTGTTTCCAATTGTGAATCCAAACTATCCACGGACTCACTCAAACATATACCCAGATTATATGTGACTTTTTTTAAATAAGCCTAGAACCCGTTCTTAGCATCATCTACCAGGTTCAAACAAGATAAAAACTAACCTACATAAAGCTAAATAAACATCTCTATGACTTACTTTATCATAACTATCTTCAACTTTTATTAAAACCTTTTTATAACACCATTGTGTTGAAGAAAAATATATGAAAACCGCGTCGAAGCGTCAGCTGTCACTTGATTTTAACTATTGTCTAAGAGTTAGAAACTGTTTCGATAAAGAATTTATATATATTTCCTATAAATTTTTATTTTAATCTGTGTACCACTCACGACACCTTTTGGTAATTTATCTATGTTGATATGTTTGTATTGTAGATTATTCTACGTTGTTACACTGAATATTTGGCATTAAATTTATAACGTGTATGTGTCACACTTGATATTGGCAAAATTGCCTACATAGGTAAAGGCCATACCGGAAAGAATCAATCAAGCCAGTTTTATATATCTTTATATTCATCCGAACAACGTGCGGGCTTTGCGTTTATTTATGCATATCGTACCTTTATAGACAAAAATATTGATTTTTAAATAATTTTGGGATGTTTTTTTTTTCACTAACTTTAAAACATTATTAAAATGGAATTATTATTGAAAGACATTTTTGTTATTGATAATAATGTGCTTAATACTATTTTTTTGGAAATAAAAATAAAAGTTATTTCAAACCATGTTGGAATAGCAGTAATTCTATTAGTATTATATTTAGACATAAATAAGTACAAATTTCATCTTTCAGACTAAATCAGCTATTTACTCAATATGTAGACATATTTATTGCTATAAAAATAATATGTGTATAGATAAACTTAGCTATAGCTATAGTTTAGTGCAGTACTGGCTGCACAATAACACCAGATTAGACCCCCTTCGGCTGCGGCTCAAGCCTAGGTCCGTTTCCTAGGCGTGCAGCCCTTGGGTACGTTGCTCACGCGATACAGTGACACAAAACCTTACATCACTGTTACAACATCACATACATCACCTATACACAGGTGCACGCCTACACGCTTACACGCTATTTTTCTTTTTCAGAGAAATAAACTACAAAGAGTTCTACCCTTATTTTTTCGTATCCTATCCTATATAGTTTAGAGGATTTTTTTCCGACACAAAATATATATAGGAGTTGTTGAGGCACGCATGCTTGGAACACATGCATGTTTCAATAACTCATATACGTATATCTAGATAACTTAGCTTAGATTAGCTCAGATTTTCTCTTCACGTAAAAAAAAAAAAAAGTTAGCTCAGATAGATAGCGATTTTTGCACAAAACAGGCGACAGCCCAAGCCAAAGTGTGCTGTGTACCCTTAAGTTAGTCGCCCAAACATCCCAAATCGGCTGAGTGCCCTCAGCGCTTGCCTCAATATTTCGGAGAAGCTGTAAAGACCTTTCCAGGACAACAGAGTTTACATTTCGAAAAAAGAAATGGTTGCACGATAAATATAGCAATAATTGTGGCAGCGTATGTTATCGACGCATATATTTAAGATGGCGTCAGTTCTAAGTCATACGTTTACGTTTATCGTTGTTATAAATATATAAGGTATATTTTGAAATCTTAATATCAATAATGTTTACTAAATGAAATTTGTTCTTTGCTATAGAAAAAAATAATTGGTGAGAAATTAATTATTTTTATTTATAAAATATATCAGCGGGCATATGATTGTTTATAAAAAAATGTGTCGGACTGTGATAAACCCATGTTTTTAAATGCGTTTAAAAGTTACTGAAAAAAAAATGTTCCTAAACTTATTCATAAATCAAAGTTAATTAAATCAAAATGCGCATTAAAAATATAACGTTAACCGGCTACCAGGTGTCCTAAATTCTGTCTATTGATAATTTGTGTAGGTGGTAGAGCCACGCTGAAGCTATTACTGGTTTCAGCATGAATGGGTTGGCTCGTTCGGGCTAATAACATCCTCTCACAAAAAACCGAAGTGAAAAAACATTGCTTGCATTGTAGTGTTTTGTTCGGTCAGTGAGAGCTCCGTAGGCCTACCTCTCTTCCCTTTTCCTCTTTTCCCTTCCCTTATTCTCCCCCTCCCCCGTATACAGGCTAGCAACGCACTTGTGACACCCCTGGTGTTGCTAGTGTCTATAGACGGTGGTGGTCCCTTAACATCACGTGACCCACGTGTTCGTTTGATATAAAAAATATATATTAAAGAACCAGCTATTCTAAAATTCTTGTTCTTCCAACGTTGCCGGCTCTTGTACTAAGGTGTCGCAAAAAAGTCTAGTTACGTTAACTACAAATTTTACTCTTATTAACTACAAACTACAAACTTTTTCGTTATCCTGAAGAACCCCTTGCGTTTTATGGGACAAAGATGAATGTAGCCTTGTAATATCACTGTGTTAAATTTCGTTAAAATTGGTTCAGTACTTTCAGAGTAATATGAGTTTAGATTCTAGACTTTAATCCTTAATCCTGGAGAACTCTTTACGTTTTATGGGATAAAAAGTATATTTTATGTAATCTCGTAATTTTAGTTTTCACTATGTCAAGTTTCGTCAAAATTGGTTCAGTACTTTCAGAGTGATGTGTGTTCATAGGGACAGACGGACAAAAATTGTAAAAAGATTATTTTTGGCTTCTATATCGATAACATAGTCTACCCTGATTCAAAAAATATTTAATGTACAGATTTCGACTTGTTACAGTTTTATTGTAGTATAAATTAAACTTCAGAAAACACAACATTACTGAATTATATTTTATTTTAATTAGAAGCTATTTAGCTAAATCTTTTTTCAGATGTCCCGCGTTCGTGTAAAGTTGATGTTTCACATCAGGATAACTGTCCAATAAGTCCTGCCAGTCTTTCAATTTCAAATACACCAAATCAACAACCTGTAACAGGCAAATCATATTGATTAGTACAGTGTACTGTATGAACAGTTTAAACAACGTTATTGCGTGATGTTTAAATTACTCTTCAATAACAGACTTGGGATTTAAAAAAAAATGATTTTTTATGTATTTTAAAACTTTATTATTAATAATATTGATATTTAATTCAAAAAATATAAAAAAAAAAATTTCAATTAATTATAAACAATAAAAAATTGATAAAATTAAAAAAAAATCACGTTATTATAAACGCGCCATGATTGGTCACCATAGTTGTGACGTCATAATGCTATACCTATTTAATAACAGTACCTACAGCGTTTACGGCTATTACACGTGACTAGACAATAATATTGAAAATTTACTGTTAAAAACGAGTTGTTAGTTGGTTTCGATTAGCTATGTGTGATAAAGAATTTATTAAGGCAAAGTCTGATAGTATTCCTGATGTTGATATATTTATGATAACCATTTTTTTTTAAAATGACGTTCGGTTTAATTCCGCTGAAGTTCGAGGTGCCAAGACATCAAGGAAAGTCTGTTAAAAAATAATATAATAAATGAAAATATTTAAGTATTTATTCTCCATTAGGGGAGAGTGGGGTAATTGAGAGCGACGGGTAATTGGGAATAGTTAGATAAATAGTACATCTCCCCGTACTACACTGTCGCGAACCTATTCTACGGCTGAATGGAGAGCCATTCATTGCGTATGCGAAAGTAGGATTGAATGGACGCACTAGTTTTGTCACTGTAAGTCGAACAATTATTTTTGTATTTTCGATATAATTTTTGTCATCAGTTATAACGCATGTAAGTATCATATTCTTGAGTTCAAAGGTATTATGTTTTTGCTCATATCATACACGCAGTATCTGTTTTCAAATGTAACATAGATTGAAGTTAATGAAAAATGCTTTTGAGAGTGATGGCCATTTTTATGTATATTGACTGATTCGGGTAATTGGGAACGGCATTAGGTGGATAATTTGGAATGTTCACAATTACCCCTTACCCTCCTAATTACCCATAGAACTGCTGGTTGATTGTGTAAAAATATTTAAACTTTACAAATTATTTCAGATGCCTTCTAATTACGTAAGAAAGATCGATCAAACGTATTTCTTAATTACCTCATACCATTCCCTTTTCCCCGCGGGATGATCTCAATTACCCCATAGGGTATCGGGTAAACAGGAACGGCAATGTTTTTTGTTTTCGTTTATATTTTTGTTAAAACGTAAATTAAAAAAAAACTTTTATGACTACTAAATACATAGATAACTAAAGTACATGTAGCAATAAAATTTGATTTAGTTTATAACCTTTTTCTATTATTTTTTAGCGTTTGAAGTTAAGTGTTCCCAATTCCCCCACTCTCCCCTATATTAAATATAATTATTATTTCATAAATTGTAGACCATCGCGTGAGAGTTACGGCGACAAAGCTATAGGTTATGTTCAACTAAATCGTAAAAATAATATTTGTATTGTAAAAGGACGGGTATGTCCAGAACACCGAGTTCGGAGTAAAGCTTATTCAGTTACTTTGACTATTAATGAAAAGTCAAGAAAAATTCAGGATGTTCAATGCCATGAGTGTGCAGCTTCAGCTCGTAATTTATACTCCTATTAAATTTAATTTGTTTGATGTAATAAGTAATAATCATCTCTTATATTGTATTTACAGGTGGTTGCAAACATGCATTAGCATTACTTATGTGGACCCACCGTAGAAGTGAAGATCCGACACCAACAGAAGTCGCTTGCTATTGGAAAAATCTCGATTTTCCGGCATTGGTACAGATATAAAATATATTGAAGCAGAGAAACTGACAAAAAAACCTCTAATACTCATGTTGAAAAATTTCCGGATTTTTACAAGAAGTTATTGAATTTGCCAAAAATCAACAGATAAATTCTCAAATTGGGCAACTAAATTTTGATTTAGAATCCAGAAAAGCTTATAATTTATCGTTACATCGACTAATTTTGGATTTTAATCAAATTACTGATTTGCAAGTTGAGAAATTTTTGGAATTCACAAAAACTGAAATAGCAGAACCTGTGTGTTAAGAAGCTGAACAGCTAACCAAGCAGCAAAGTGAATGTGCAATTTGGCATGAACTTCGTTATGGACGCATTACTGTATCAAAATTTTATGAAGCTGCTCATTGTAAAACTAGTAATGGTTCGCTAGTTCAACAAATCATTGGTGCAAGTAAAGTTCATGAGACAAGTGCTATGACACGAGGAAAAGAGTTACAAAAAGAAGTAGTCGAAGTTCTTGAGAAAAAATTAAGAGTATAAATAACGCGTCCGTGGATGTATCTTGTACCTAGTCATCCCATTTTTGCAGCATCTCCTGATGGAATGACAAGCAATGGCATTGTTGAAGTAAAACGTCCCTCCAGTCATAAATCATTGGACACTTTTTTACCAAAAGGTAAAGTCAGCTTGAAGTGTAATGCACAAATGCAACTACAAATGTTATTGACTGCTAAAAAAGAAGGTATCTTTTGTGTTGCTAATCCACATTTTGAAGAAAATAAAACTATTTATATTAAAAAATTAAAATATGATGATGTACATACACAAGCTCTAATTAAAAATAGTCAAGTATTTTGGCACAAAAATATATTTCCAAAATTATTAAAATCTGTACAAGCTTAAAGCATCCAATCATATTATTAATCATTATTCATTATATTTTGATGTTATTTTACAAGTACAATAAATAATAAATATATTAGTTTAAATAAAAGATACACCTAGTAATTTATTTGATGACACAAATACTCTTAAGCTTAAGTAGAAATTATAGGCGCTTGTAAATTTACTAGTGCTGAAGCAGTGACAACACTATTGTCTGTTGAAGGTAACATATTATGATTAACAACCGCATGAGGTTTTAGAAAATCAAACTCTCTTATTCATCCAATAACGCGTTCTATATGAATACGTAGAGCAGCGATTCGTTTGCCTTGTAAGACGTCAGATTGTGATAATTTTACTCCAGAATTAACTGAAGGTGGTCAAGAAGTGGAACAATGTTTTTGAATCATTGATCGGCCATGACAGCACAAGCCTCGGGTAGCTCTTCCAACAATCGGCTTTCTTGGAATAATAGTTCATCTGAAATTCGACCTCCAAATCCTTTTGATATAAAATTCATAAAGCCATCTGGTGTACATACTTTAAAGTATTACATTTTTTATACTCTGACCAAGTTAAAGATTGGTATTCTGGATCACTTGGTTTTTCAATTTGTTTCTCAAATGCATCAATAATAACAATCACATGATTATATGAAGTTCTAAACGGTATCGGTAGTATTTTTTTAATGTTACTAGGCTCCGGCATATAAACGAGTTTTTATAATAAATGTCCCAATACAGGAACTGTTTTATTAAAAATAATACTAGCATTGCTGACACTCATTCCAAACTGTTCACTTAACCTTTCAAAAAGTATCTTGGCGTCGTATTTTCATCAAAGATAATTTTTTATCGGTAATAGATCAAAACACTGTAATTATTATTTCAATATCAACTGCAATGAGTGAAAACTAACATTATGACGTCACTCGCGCTCGGGTTTATTTGGGAGCTGTCGGCGTGTCTTCGGTACTGGATTCAAAAATTAATATTTATTTTGAAATATCTTTTGAATAATTACGAAAAAAAAAAATAGTTTTGTTATAAAACTTATATATGATCTTTCCATTTATCACAATTTTTTTTTTTCAGAAACCCAATTACTTAATATTAATAATGTATGGGGTCCGCCATCTTCATCTGTGAAACTATTAAAGAACTTCGACAAGTCTCAACCGATCTCCGTAACTGAATGCGTTTTAGAGACTTCTTTTCTGTACAATTTCAGCAATACTTCGTTACACGCCTATAGAAGCTCTCAACCATGAACTTTTTGTATAGGAACATCCCGGGACGTGTGGTGTCGAAAAGGCGATAATGACTAACCACCAAGATGCCCCGATTTGACATCACCGGATTTCTTCTTGCGGGGATTTTTGAAGAGTAAAGTTTATTTCAATACTCCGAAGACCATTGAAGGGTTCAAAGACAATATCCGAGCCGAAATGGCAGCGATATCGCCGAGACCCTGGTAAATGTGATGGAAAATTCCAGAAAAAAGAGCTCAATTGTGTATCAACAAAAATGGTGACCACTTGGTCGATATTATTTTTGGAAAATAGCCAATATAAACTGTAAATATGTGAGTTTTATGATTCAAAAAAGTTCTCTGCAATCTATTGAGAATTGGCTAAGTTATTCGAATGTTTCACTGGCCAGATAAGGATGGCGCACCTCACATAATATAAATCTCATAATCAAAACGTTTTCTACAACTAAAGGATAGTATTTCTTATTGATTACACTATTGACCTAGCAAGGTCTTACAAGCTTCACCGGACTACAAAACTGTGATTAGAAAATTTCATCATACCGAGGTATGCGAAACAAACCAGATACACAATCTAAAATCCTCTAATATAATACATATATTCTATGTGATAAGGTGTTCATTAAAGTGAGTGAGTTAGTTGGACAGGAGACGATGCTTTATTCAGGAGATAATGGTTTAAATTCATATCTATATTACATATTGTAATGTGGATATAAATATGAGCAATTTATAAATATATACTAGAAAGAATATATTTAAACAAAGAAGATATTGTCATAAAAAGGGCATACCGTACGAGCATAGTATGTAAACTGGAACGCCGTATTCGGAAACAGTCCGGGTATGAATCCAAAGTATCCGTTGACCGTCAATAATGACATCATTTTCCTTTCCCCGCTAGATAAATATATAACATTTAGAAAAATATTAATCTAACAAATAGCGTGTACATTCTATACATTTTTTTACTATACATATAAGAAGAATGTAATTCTAACAGATTGTCTTTGTGAAAAAAATTGCTGCAGGTGTCATGGAATACGCCATACAATACATTTCAGTCATTTTTGGAAATGTCCGTCGAAATGTCTGTTAGACCACACATCAATGCTGAAGTACTGACTTCAAGATAAAACAAGAGAAAATCATAAAGCATATCTCAAGTAACAGTTAGTTCCATTCCCTATATCAAAAGTTATTACGATTTGAATGGCGACGCGATTTTGCAGTCCGGTGAAGCTGTAAAGACCTTGCCAGGTCAATAGCGTAGTCAGTTCGAAAAAAAAAAAAAAAAAAAACGCCGCGATTTTAGTACGAGAGAAAAGTAGATAAGTAAATGAACTTAATACATTCAGATTTTGTTTTTAATTAGTCACTGTTTTTTTTACATTCGGTTCCTCGCGGACGGAGTCGCCGGGCACTGCTAGTTGAATATAAAAGAAATTTAATTTACATGCACGAATTATATTTTTAGTTTACTTGATTAAAAACGCTGATCATAGAGCATGACGTCACAGCTTTCCAAACATTGTTTCGATACTTGTAGTTGTTTTTCTGCAGACTCTTGGTCCGCACCTTTTTATGCTTCTGTTTTTTGTTTATTAATTATGTCAAAATCGTTGTAATTTTGAGCAACTATTGTTATTATATACTCATCGTTTGGTATCTAATCTATGTATATCTATCTATCTAATACCTTTAAACGAGCCATTCTTGTATATTTTTATATTTGTATATATTCAGGATCTCGGAAACGGCGTCATCTATTTCCGTGAAACTTGGTATGAAGGTAGTTTCAGCGACGATAAATCGATCTTATTCATAGAAAACTTTTTTTAACTGAGATTTCTGACAATGACAAAATATAGCTAGAATATGACGGTAACTTTCGCCGCCGCTGTCAAAACAAAATAGCACAGGTGGAAATTTGTTGCCTCAAAAATCCATGTAATCCCAGTTCGAATCCGAGTGTATATGTATATATTTGTAAAAAATGATAATTTGGAAGGCATTCTAACAGTTTATTTTAATTAAATAAAAGATTTCATTATTATAATTATAAGAGAGATATCCTTTTTAATATTTTTTTTTGTGAAAAAATTATAATTTTGTGAGGCAAACCTAACGGTTTATTTTAATTTTAAAATGTTTTTAAAGAACCGAGCCAGGCTCGGTCGCTCAGGTACTACTTATTAAAACAAATAAAACAAGTAAAATAATAAGAAAGTGAATGCAACGCCATGACAGGCGTAAATGATTTAGCACAAATATTTAAAAATAATAATGAAAACCACTGTAGGAGCTACGGCTCACTACTATAGAAGTCTAGACTGACACGGTCAGCGTAATAAAATTCGGAGTACATAAGATAGACTGTTTATTTATATAACCACATATGGTATTTATACAGACACGCAGTAGGTGGCAGAGTTAGTACTGGCTTCAGTATGAATTGGTCAGATCGCCCGGGGTAGTACCACCTTCTCCCAGAAAACCAACGTAAAGTAGCAGTGCTTGCATTGTTGTGATTCGTTTGGTCAGTGAGTACGCCGTAGGCCCACCTATCTTCACCTTCCCTCTCTCCTCTTCCTTTCTTCTCCCCATTCCCTAACGCAGGCTGGCAACACACTTGCGACTCCCCTGGTGTTGCAAGTGTCTATGGACCAGGCGACAGCCTAAGCCGAGGTGTACCGTGCACCCTTAAGTCAGTCGTCCAAACATCCCAAATCGGCTGAGTGCCTTTAGCGATCGCCTCAATAATTCGATGAAGCTGTAAAGACCTTTCCAGGTCAACGGCGTTTTCATTTCGAAAAAAAAAGTGTCTATGGACGGTGGTGATCACTTAACATCAGTTGACCCAGCTGTTCGTTTACCTCCTAGGTAATAAAAAAAACGCGATATTTCATATGTTTGTTCAATTGTTTGAGCAACATTCTATTTACAATATTACAAAAGTTTCTGCTAGTCTGCCTAAGAAGATGTTATCGATAGATCTCGATATCGATAGATAAGATAGTTATGGAGTATGTCGATAACTACACATATTTGAAATGAAGACAGATAACGCAAACAGATATTATATAAGAAACAAACGTAATAAATAAAAATAAGTTAATTAAATGCAAATATGGAAATATACATCTAATGTATACAAATAAACAGATATACCTCTTGTCGATGGACCATTTCTCTACTTCTCCTTCATGAATAAAATACATACACGCATATACATCTCCGTCTTGCACTATACATTTACCTAAAATCATATAGCCTTATTTGCATAGAATAATCAATAATTTTAACACAAAATGTACATACTAGTGTACATTACAGGGTCACTTCTAATATCCACATAGCTAGATACTATTCTCAGTTTGAAAGTATATCTTCAAAGCACCTACAGGTGTGTTTTGTCAACGCCAGTTCCTCCTTTCTTTAGCACATTAATCATCTTAAGCAATATTGTCATCTATACTAATAGTACCAGGGCAATAGAGCCTAGCTCGGTTCTTTAAAAATCATTTTTAAATTAAAATAAACTGTTACGTTTGCCTCACAAAATAAGCATTTTCATAAAAAAATATATATTAACACCTGTATTAGTGAAAAACCATAAAGATTTAAGCGCCATACAAACGAAAATAGACCTTATGATGCAAAGGTTAGCAAACAGTTTGGCAGTATAAGGTTTAAAAAAATACTGGATTTATTACAAGATTTGAATAATTATAAATGATGTAATGTGAAATTCCAATTATTATGCAAAATGTATTATTACATTATTATTTAATTTTTAAGAACTATTTTTTGTACTAAACCACGAAATGTCCAACTTAGCTATTGTATATACTTTTAGGTTAGAAAAAATATTTTACATTAAATACTGAACTAAATATACATTAAACTACTACAATATGAATATATCAAATTAAATATTGAATAATTTAGACAAATGAATATGATAACAATAGTTTTCAGCCAATTAACTTTACTATCATTCTTTCTCCTTATTTTATATAAAACTTATTTCAGGAAAATATACAATATTTTATCAATCATAAGAAAAAAAAAAACGAAATATATTTTAAATTAGATATAATTTTTATGAAAATAATATCAAATACATGATAATATAAAAACCATATATAATCTGAATATAATTAAATATATTATTGTGACCATAGATTTATAGACTCATATGGTACATGTACTAAATGTCTTTGCCGATGGCGGGAAATTTAAATTTTTTTAAAAAAGCGCGTTGGGACCAATCTGTCCCAATGCTAGTATCCAGGTTAAAGAAAGATATCTCTCTTATAATTATAATAATAAAATTATTTTTTTCATTAAAATAGGTATGCCTCACAAAATTAACATTTTGTTAGTAAAGAAATCATAGTATAAAAAGATATCTCTATTACTGTCACTTGGATTCGAACTTGGGTTAGACGATTTTCGAAGCAACCGATTCCCATCTGACCTCTTTTTGTTTTAACAGCGTTGGCGAAATTTACCTTTATATTGTAGCTATATTTTTAATTGCCTGAACACTCAGTTTTAAAAGTTTTCTATAAATGAAATCTAGCTAGATTGATTTGTCATCCCCGAAACCACCTACATACTAAGTTTCACGGTAATCGCTGACGCAGTTTCCGAGATCCTGAATATATAACAATATAAAAATATACAAGAATTGCTCGTTTAAAGGTATAATATTTATTATCTAAAGAGGTAAAGTTTGTGAGTTTGTAACGTTGTAGAGGTTAATATCTGGATCTATTAAACCGATTTTGAAAATTCTTTTACCAATAGAAAGCCACTTTATCTATAATGTCATAAACTATATATTAACCCAAAAATGAAAAGACTTTTTGTAGTAGTCGGATTTGCAAAGTAAGTCTTTTTTTATATATATCATAGGTGGCAAGCAAACAGGTGGGTCACCTGATGTTAAGTGATCATCACCGTCCACAGACACTTGCAATACCAGGGGAGTCGCAAATGCGTTGCCAGTATGTGTTGGGGTTTGGGGGGGAGGGAAGAGGACAGAGGGAAGGTGAGGAGAGGTGGGCCTCCAGCGTTCTCACTGACCGAACGAAACGCAACAATGCAAGCACTGTTACTTCACGTCGGGGTTTCCGCGAGATGGTGGTATTACCCTGGACGAGCTGACTCATTCATGCTGAAGCCAGTAAAAACTTCAGTGTGCCTCTACCACCTACTAAACTCGGAGAATAAACAGTTGAACGAAAACGTTTGTTATGAACACTACCTTAACGATGAGAGATATATGATTGAGTTGTAGAGAAAAGTTGTAGAGATTGATAATGCCGCCTAATGAAGTGAGAACGGGTCAGATAAGGTGAGATTGTGAAACAATACATTTTAAAAAGATTCGAAATGAACGATGCAGGGTATAGTGTAACTTTGATACAAGAATGTATCTTTAGTTTTTCTTTTTTTTTAACATGGGGAAATCCCTAACAGATACCCATCCCGTGGGGTAGCTGAGGATGGGTTATGTCCGATTTGCATGGACGAAAATCCCATGCTGCCTTCATACACCTTATTGCCGGAGGAGCAGGGAGTGCCGACTGGCACTGCGTCTGCTCCCCCGACAGGTGTGGGCCCTCTAAGAGGCCCTGACTGCGATCAGAGGGGTCAAAGATAGTAGACCCCTCAAAGCGGGAGTAGACCCCTCCTGACGAACCAAGAATATACCTGGAGATATTACAATCCTCTGTAATCTGGCAACTAACTGACGAGTAAAATATGGTGGAAGCTGTCGAAATAACGGCGGTATTCTCAGATGATGCATGTAAAGAGCTCCAAACAGATCTTCTCTAATGCACATAGGAGCGTTAGCTGCTAATTCTGGAAGCCAGTTTCCTGTGGAAAAAATCTATTAGCTTCACTAATTAAGACGATACGATTAAAATACACAGCTATGTAAGATAAATAATACAATAAAGCTATATTATTGAATAAATAAAATAATGTTGTTCAATCACTTTATAGATTTTAGCGTTTGCCCTCAATCTCACCTAATTTTGAATGATAATGTGGTCTAAGATAATGCGCTAACCATAGAGATGGACTGATTCTCAAGTACAGTTGCCGGGCCACATATACAAGCAACCTGATTTTCAACTTGAGGATAGTAACGATCTATAGTTTGGGAAACAGTACATTTTTCTGTATAAAGCGTACCCTATAAATATAAAATATGGTGATTCAAAGTTTACATTTATCGATCCTGCAGAGAAATGGATGGGATTTAAAAAATACCACGGAGCATTAATTCTGTTATGTGAAAGGAACCCTAAAAGAGCCAACTTCATGTTGGAACACTGAAGACATCATAAAACACTTTGTTACTTGTACTTTTTGCTATAATTTTTTTTTTTGATTTTTGTTCTTCTATTCATAAAATATATTCTAAAGATATTAGACAACGCAAACGAGGTCACCAGTATTTTTTTTTTTGCTTTATATCATATTGGAGACAAACGAACAAGCGGGTCACCTGTTCTTAAGCGATCACCGACGTCCGTAGACACTAGCAACCCCAGAGGAGTCGCAAGTGCATTGCCAACCTGTGTTTGGTGGAATGGAGAGAAAGAGAGAGGGGTTAGAGGAGAGGGGAGGGGAGATAGGTCTCTGGCGCTCTCAATGACCGAACGAAACGCAATAATGAAGCACTGTTACTTCACGTCGGTTTTCTGTGAGAGAGTGGTACTACACCAGACGAGCCGACCCATTCATGCTGAAACCAATAATACCTTCAGCGTGGCTCTACCACTTTAATAAGGTTACTTTAAGGTAACGAATAATTATAACAATAAAATAGGAATTAATTATCGAATCCAAAAAAACCCAAGGGTAAAATAAGCTAAAAAGCACACACACAATATGTTTGTCACAGAATGAAGATGTACCGAAAATTCCCCATATATCCCTTTTACCCAAAAAATCGAAATAAGGCACATGTAAACAAAAGTTACCTCGCTGCCTACTCCATAACTGCATTGTATACGCTTTCACCGATTCCAACAACGCTGGCGATAGATCACAATGTCTCAGGTAAGAAGTCAGATTGCTCACATTATAATCGTACTGATAGAGTTCTCTAAGCCTGGTATACACAGAACTAATCGCTGCGCTCGTCATCCATAAATCAATAAGGTACATGACAGCGTTTATGAGAACTTTATAGTAAACCTGTTCTAAGGTTAGTGCCATTACCTAAAATGTTAAAAAATACAAAGTCATTACTTAAAAAAGGAACCATTATTATTGATTATGAAGTTACATATATAAAACTATATTAATAAATTGCTCTTTGAAACACTGGTGTTATCAATGTACAGTACCCTTCACTTGATTTGACATGTCGTGAAGAAGAGCGAGACGTCCGGTTAACAATGGCTTGATAACTACCGTTCTTCTTCCAGATGAGACGTACTAAATTAAAAGCCGGGTATTGTGTTTTAATGCTAATTATTAATATCAATCAGATTTTCAGCAATTGCCTAAACTTGATAAATATATTATTTTTATATATATACAAAATTTAAGTGTCTGTTGATTGTGAAGAGATTTTTATTGATAGATATTACCCATTATGGATTTCGGTAATATCTAAGCAGTAATGATAAAAATTAAAAGAGATAACTAAGGGGCATAGAAGTTAAATAGTATTCTCCAAATTACATTAAAAAAAGACAACCCATAATTAATTCAGATGGAGCACGTAGTTGCCACGAAACCACAAAATCATTTTCAACTGAAAGAAGTCACGGGCAAGCAGCTAGTGTATTCATATAGTACAATGATCTTGATCGGCGTCAAAGTAAAATTCCTGTTTTTCAGTATTCGAATTTTAAGCATAAGATAATGTCAATACTAATTGACGTATTTTTGATGAAATTTCAAATTATATTACAAAAAAATTAGTAAACAGTGTATATAATTACAAGAATCGAGTAACCGTTAAAATTAAAAATATAAAGAGCATTATAATATCCATTCACTAAGAGTTTATATTATAAATTTCTGCAACGTGAAATTGTTGTCATTTTCGGGATCATAAACTCCCGTGACTCCTTAGGTTCAAATGATAATAAAGTGGAAGCTACTAATTGGAAAACAAACAACATTTATTCACTAAAACGGTCATTATATTGTATTACTTACAGCATCAAGGCTTGTGTGAGTGTGAATGAGTAATATGAATGTCATAGCAACCACGTAATCATGCTGCCAATATTTTGGAACCACGAAGCTAGGTCTTCTCGGACCACTCGATTGAAAGTTTTTCGTGACCCTGGCACATCCTGTGTTTGCAAAGCAAACTTATTACGTCCGCATTGTCCATGGAAATAGACAAATTGCATTACAGCTAGGGATGTTAAAAAATAATCGATTTTTAATTAAATCGATTTTTATTTTATTATAATCGAATTTTTATTGTCGATGTTTATTTTCATATTAATCGATTTTTTAAAAATCGATTATATAAATTACGCATTTTAATCGATTATTATAAACATCTATGCGACGGATGAAAAAAACTCCATATAAGTTCATTATTATTTACAATTGAAGAGTGAGCATAGTGAGATAATATGTTTGTAAAAATTTAAAATGTTTTCTAGCCGCAAAACACCTAAAAGAGGCTGGCGAAAGTATTTTATAACGAAAAAGAATAATACCACAGTAATATGCATGTCCTGTTCGATAGAATGAAAAATTTTGTAGTGAAATTACAAATTAAAAAAGAACATAGAATGAAAACATCCCACTGACTTACAAGTAACATGAGTTACTATATCTTATAATGATTGTTGTGGTTCTTATGACAGCCAAATACCGCTCTCTGTAAAATTAAAACTTTCAATAAAACTAAAAAGGTCTGTCATGCGAGTACAACATGTTTACTAAAAATGTCTTATAGTAAACTCGACATCGATAAGTTTACAAAACTATAAATTATTATTGAAATTATTCAATAAAAAAAATTCTTCAATTTTAATTTTCTCAGTCACACTATGATTAATATGAAAATTTAAAAGAGAACTTCATTGTTTTGAATTTTACAGTTAGAATTAATAATGTTGTCATTTTGTTAGGATGTTTATCATTTCATTTTTATTACGATATAATGTTTAATAGTACTGAAAATTTCTATGGTATTTAGTTTCTATATTCTTTACCTTGAAAGTTTAAAGGAACATTCACTTTTATTTTGTTTTGAACTGGTTATTTTTGATACGTATAATTTGATGTGATTCTTAATCTGATAAATTGTTATTTTAAATCTTTAGGTTTATTATAGGAATACGGAAAGCATGTCTATTTTTAAATATTATAAAAATCGATTTTTGAAAAAATCGATTATTTATTTTCAATAAAATTGATTTTTAACAAATCGATTATTATTTACAAAAAGAAAAATCGATTCCTAATTAATCGATTTTTTTCATTAAACTCACATCCCTAATTACAGCTTACATTTACTTAACCACCAATTATTATATAGACCAAATACCAAATAATAAAAAAGAACTAGGACTCGTCACCATCGTCTCACCATGAGAATCGTCATGCTAATAAAATACCATTTAGGCTACTATCCGTTCACACTTTGATCGATGGTAACCTATCTCAAGTCAAGCATTGGCCATAGTTATTCGTTTACACTTCGGTCGGCAGTAATCTATCCCAAGTCAAGCATTGGCCGTAACTATTCGTACTATTCGATCACATTTCGGTCGGTATTAACCTAATTCGAGACAAGCATGGACCGTAACTATTCGTACTATTCGTTCACGCTTTGGTCGGTAGTAACATATTTCAATTCAAACATTGATCGGAACTATTCGTTCACACTTCGGTCAGTAGTCACTTCTTTTAAGTGAAACATTGATTATAACTAACATATTCACATTACTCGTTCGATTGATAGTCACTTAAGCTAAGTATTACTGTAAGTATTACTATTCGTTCACACTTTGGTCGGTAATAACCTATCTTAAGTCAAGCACTGGCCGTAACTATTCATTCAAGGTATTTCATACTATTCGTTCACACTTCGGTCGGTAGTAACCTATATCAAGTCAAGCAATGATCGTAACTATTCGTAATTATTAGTACTACTCGTTCATAATTCTGTATGTATTTTAGATGACGAGTCTTAGATTAACTGGTAGTTATAGTTACTATATGCCATATGTAAAGAGCTGTCTTTAGATATATATTCATATTTTCAATAAAAATAAAGTAAATATTTTTACTCAAGTTCATTTATTCTGTTAGGTATAAAATTGAGTTGATATTAATTAATTATATTACCTCCATGTCTATCTTTTGGAAGAGACCACTGTTCATAGTCTATTGTAATGTTAACTTCTTCTGGTATTTCAAAATTAATGGTAAATGTATCTGAAAATAGCGGATTGTTAAATATGAACTACATTAATTTAAAAAGAGATACATTTTTTAATGCAATAGTTTTTACTGAGCGGTAACAATAAGGTTGGGTGCTGAAATGAAAATATTCGGTGCCAATAATCTATCTATATAAATAAGAATGAATGCAAAATATGTTGCTAAGCGCAAAACTCGAAGACGGCTGGTCCAATTCGAGTATTTTTTTATTACACTTATTTCTTGAACTCTGTGGAAGGTTTTTATGGAGAGAAAAATGTAAGAAATTGCCCGAAATTAGTTTTCGAAATCAGTTTTCATTTTCAGTCATTGTGAACGCAACTTCAAATTGCTATTAGCAACTTGAACACATCCGTAATTACGATGCATTTTTTCATTTTTCAGTTGACAAATATAATTTTAGCATTTTATTGTAGTTTACTTTAAAAATTTCGCTAAATCAGTTTGTATTGCGGAAAAGCGAACCATCTCAATGGAGTAGTATAGCAAAATGTTACATATATTGGTATATATCTACAAAAGAGGTAGCCTAAGAAAAATATCATATTTAGGCGAAACGAAGTTCGCGGGGGCAACTAGTGTAATATAAAAATCGTAAAATGATTTCTCTTTAGATTTATAATTTTTCTGTCCGTATATATGTGCCTAAACACTTCCTAAACAGCTGGACAGGTTTTGACGAAATTCTTGTGAGTGTTTAGATGGACTCAAGAATAGTTTAGATTCACAATTGCAACCGGTATGTGGCGCTACGGTTGAATTTTAGGATTTATTTATTATCAATGCAGAACAATGATCGCGGGGCCCGCTAGTAGACTATAATTTCTCTGGAATGAATTCCGAGTGATCGTGTCTTCGGAACAATATAACATAAATTTTCAAGAAACAAACCTAATCCTATCTCAAAGGTGGGAAATGTTTCTGTAATGCCTAATAAATCGTAGGTATCCATCAGCGGTGGTGATAATTAACCATCAGACGACCCGCATGTCCGTTTGACCCCAATAGCATTATTAAAAGATTCTAGTTATGTTTAGGTAAATTCCGGATGAAAAATAATTTATGCCTTTGTCAAGTTCAGAGGTATAGGCCGTGAAATTAAACAAACTGATAGAATTAAATACACATTGCTAGCATTGATGTGCATGCCATTTGCAATAAAAACTGTAGAATAATTGTACAAAAGAATTATGTACCTCTACACGCAACATAAATCCATCCACATGTCATTGAATGTAAAAGGAGACACACTATTGTCATTTTTAATAAAACTGGTCCCACTTTTCTCTGAAAATGAATAGACTTTATTGAAGAATATATATTCCTATACCTAAAATAAAACTCGCCTGAAGAAACTAAGCTCAGAAATAACATCCGTCTATTATTTTGTTTCATAAATTTTCATTATTATGCCGAAACAATAACATATCATCAATAGTAGTGTTACGGCTTTTACAAGAAAATACAGTAGTTCAAAACGCTGTAAAAATAACTAGAACCATCTAGAATTCTTTGCAAACCTCACAAATAAAGTCGTAGTAAACAAAACAATAAGACAGTCTTATGACAAATGCTCAGACCATGCACGCATTATAATTTTATGCCTTTGAATAGTGTAACTAAACAGACATGTTCTAAAAAACATCCCTCGAAATTTCTACATTGCTTAAAGAAATTGTCGGTGTCCCTAATCTAATTTTGAATAGATTCTAGAGATTTCAACTCTATATTTTCAAACGGACACATATAAACGAATCACGATGCGATTCATGACAGTTTTATTTTGTACGTCGACGTGAATACAAGAAACTAAAAAATGAAGGGTATAATCTACAGAATTAAAATCACAATTCTTTATAATTTTAACTTTTTAATTTGTGTGAATTTATGTTTACGATTAAATCTCTTTTACTAGAATATTTATCTTTGATTATCCATCGATGGGATAATATAAACTGGTGGGTATCACTTATAGAGCAAAAGATCAAAGTAAGTGCACCCAGAATATAATCTATTAAAAAAATATGAGTATATAATGGTTTATATTTATGTTAAAATCATAATTACAAGTAATAACTGTCCGTAAATTCATGGATTATTAAGCAACGTACAAACATAATAGAAACGCGCTGTAATAACATCGATCAATCGCGTGTCAAGGGGCTAAGGAACAAATATTCGACGTCTAACCTTGAAACTTTTACAGAAATGTTTATGGAAATCATACAGAAGGCGCAGTCTTATCAACCTCGCTAGTTGATATATCCAATTATTAGTTATTATTGTCATTAGAGGTATAACTAAGGATAACAAATCGGCGTAGAATTCCCAATGCTTCAATTGCCGTAGTCCTATACAACGATTTACTAGGTCGTCATTTATCACTGTAAGTTCCACCTGATTAAAAGAAAATATTAATGTTGTAGTTAAGTCTTGCAAAAGATAAAATCAGGAAATAATAAAGTCGCGAATATAAAGATATTTTTACATCTATATTAAGTGGGTACGTTCAATTTTGTATCGTAATTAGCTGATGCTAACGGCTTCGTATCAGTTGCTTTATTGTTTTGCTTACATAGCTTGCTTAGCTCTACGTCGCTTACCACACACAACAAAAAACATACATCGCTAAAAGCGTTATGCTTTTAGAATCGTCATGGTAGCATCCAATGGTGAAGATTCTTTAGTTACTTGGATAATATATCCAATAGGTCACAATACGGTTACTTTAGAATACTAATATACAAAAAACATGTGAGCAGTTCACACGTGGTAGAAGTAGACCCGTGAAGAAACGATAAAATATTCATATAAACGATACACCATGTAAAAATGCAACAACGTACAAACATACAGGCGTATAACGCTCGGATCACTTGAACTATTAACTAGTACAATATGCAATGACACTTCGAATATAAGAAACATTGTATAATGTATATCTCTCTCTCTCTCTCTCTCTCTAATTTTCCCGGACATTAAATCTTATCGGTGAATGTGTTTCCTTTTTTAATGTTGTTTTTCCGTTTAATCGAGTATCAAATCAAAACTGTGTTAATGAAGCGTTCATTTCAAAAATATGGAATAATAGTATTCAATAATTTGTTGTATGATGTAAAGATAACCAATCGCATTAATAGTTTGTAATTATAAGCAACTTTACAATTAATGATATGGAATATCTTGATGATGATGGTGATTGCTCCGACCGATTTCGGCCATGGCGACCACATTGACCCCTAATCAGAGAACGGAAGCGGTCAGATGCGCAGGATATATTACTGTGCACAAGTGTACGCGCAAGACACAGGTGCACATACTCGTCCTTGTTCTTCTGGACCCAGTGGAACGGGAACCGTTACGACCGGAGAAGAACGCAGACAGATGGTACAGTATAACGGTGAAAAAGTTACAAGGGGTTAGTACTATCTCACACTCGCTTAATCGCCTTTTACGATACCCACGGGAAGATATGGGGTGGTATTATTCTACTCTGCCGACACCACACGGCATGGAATATCTTACCGTATAGAACTCTGCGATGAAATTTGCAAGGTGTATTAAATCGAATGCTACTAAAATCCAACAGACTTGATGTATAAGATGTTGTGGTAAAGTGTTTAAAATCAGAACGATCCACGCAGAGAAAACAGGTCCGAACCACCAAACGAGATGGAGCCATATTGAATAACGATTACCATGACGAGCCTCCATAGAGCCTTTCATCCACTAAAACATTTAATATACGTGAATAGTATCTTTTAAATAACAATATTTTTCACTATTGAAATAAAACAATGAATACTTTCATTTCATTAAGCCTCTCTTTTTTATAAATCTTTATATATACATATTATTTGCTTGCAGTTTCATGTACGGTAATGTAGATTTGGAAAATAATAGAAAGCTCATGTTACTCGTTGGCAATTTGGGTTTTCAAACGTGAACGAATGTTTCAAATCGGTTTTAGATATTTTTTAAATTAATTTATTACAAACTAAATAATCTAATTAGTCTCTTTATTTCAGATTCTGTAAGTTAGTTAATGAAAGTTAAAACACCTGTTTTCTCGTGAAAGAGGTTTTTTGCTATCTATGTATTATACTGCAAGTTGCCTCTATAGGCGGTGAAGTCGTACATCGGTTTCTTTAACATTCGATAATCTTCGTGAATATTGGAATGTAATATATACAGATACTTAAACACAGAGAGATTATTTACACGGCATTGTACACTGTGATATAACTCAACACTTTAATATAGCATACAGTAACTACTATAAATAATGGTAATAATAGCTAGATATATATGAGTAGTCTCATGTCAACATGAATTCGAGAAACAATTACATTGACTATAACACTATTTTTATTATTTATTAAACGATTTTGTAGGTGTTTAGTCAATGTCTATCTTTTTGCAATATATACGCAACTAGATTTTTATCGCGATTTCACTCGCTTGAATATAAATTTTAAGAATACAGTGCAACCCATGTTACTGGATACAATGTAGATTTCTACAGATAAGAGAATCTTCAAAATGTTTTCTTTGAGTATATTATACATTACAAATTTAACCAAACCTATTTATAACTCTTTTTATAATAGTAGTATACATATAGTTTAAACATATATACAACTAAGCAAACATGTACCATGTAAAATGAAATAATGTATAAAAATTAATTGGTCTTTCGACATTAATTTATGATAATAATTTTATTTTTTTAACACTTACTGGAAGGTTAATAGTCTTGTGACCTCTTAAAATGTATTGAATTGTATTGTAAGGGTTTTCGGGAACATATTCTTTTGTAGCCAAAAAATCATATTGTGACTTCGGATTCTTTGCAATATTTTGTCTAACCTGTTAAAAAGGACAATATAATCAATATTACTCTCATTACTTACCGAGTATATTGAAACAATGGTATAGAACAAATAAATGAAATACCTCATCACTAATAAAATCTTGAAACTGTTTAATTGGTATCTGTAGCAAATCAGCGTGCTCTTCAGCAACACCACTAATATGTATTGGACGTGGAATAACTCCTTCCAGTTGACCAAATATACCGCCCTATTGTAAAATAAATATCAATATTGCCTTGTTATGATAAATGAGATAATGGTTAATTTACACTTTCATAAAAAATAACCTTGGTGAGTTTGATGATCTTTGTTTCATCTTTACTAAGTGTTACACTTCCACGGTGTATAACATAAACATAGGGGACCAGATCCATTTCTCTTATGATTTGTTGTCCCGAGAGAAAATATACCTGAGTACTCGCACTAGCCAGTTCACGTCCTAAAGACTCTCCCCCTTTTAGTAACGAGTCAAGTGCCATAAAGGTCCTGCATATTGATAGAGCAATAAATTATTATAATAATAATATTGAAATTATATTTCCACCCACTCATACAATTAAACATAGATGAAATTAATAGACTACTGCATGATTACAAACATGATAATTAAAATTAGTATAATGTAATAAGAAAGTTGATGAATATTCAAAGTATAGAACTCCTTACTTTTGATAGAAATAGTAGCTCAAATCCTGTCTAAAGACTACGCCAATTCGTTCACTAGTTAGATGATGGATAGTGATTCCTTTTGTTCTGTAATACAATCAATATTTCCAAAATATAATAATTGGGTGGTAGAATGGTAAAAACAAATTTATAACTCATTCTAAAGAGGCATTATTTGTTTAAATATTACCTCGTCCACCAATATCCAAAATGCTGCAAAGCCTGTTGAATCAATTTCGGGTCAACTCTTTCCGCTTTCAGAAATCTTTGTAACTGATTGACCCCGTGTAAAAACAATGTGTGTCCTCTTGATTTCAAAATTAACATCGCTAGCGAGTAGCAAGTTACAAACCTAAACATTAATAGTTTAAATGCATTATCTAAATCTATTTAATATTAATGCAAACGTTCAACTGTTATCTTAAATTATATCTTGACAGCTTACGAAAAGAAAAGCCCAAAGAGAACAAGACCAACTCCTACACCAAGATTAATGCGATCGATGTAAAATCTTCCAAAATTTAACATCACAAATCCGCATTGTACGAGGTTAAAACTTTGTGCGACGAGCTGAAATACATTTGAGTAAATAATTAAAAATTGACTAATTAGATTAGATTTTATAATGTCGATATAGGAAACCTTAGGATGGTTCTTATTTAAAAGGCATATTAATTATGTCACGAACTTTTTATCAATGATCTTTGAACGTTTCTATCGCCTACTTAACAGAGTTGTAAGAGTTTGATCTCTGTTGCGCTCCTACGACACACTCTCCAAACTTTCCATCTTTATAGTAGTGAAATTTATTCCGACATAAACATTTATTCAAACACATTAAATATACTTACAAAATTCAATTCATCTGGAGTTGGTTGATCGTTCAACTCAAAAAACTTGGGTAACCAACATGTATTCAGACTCTTTGCATGTATCATACTCATTTGATCATCAAATATGTAAGTGATGCAGTAGCTCATCAGATAATGGCTGCCTCCGAGCATAATTAGTATTAAAATTATTTGCCATTTTATAATCTGTTGAAAGAAATAACTTAATAGCTGTCTATGTTTCAGTTTGTACCACAACTGTTAGGGAAAGTTTAGGGACTAATGAGTTCTTGACTTTAAAACTAAAGTTGTATATTATAAATATGTTAATACTAATTAGCTATAATAGTGGATTTCATGTACAAACCATTATATAAGTTATATTGTTGGTAGGCAGGTCAGCAATATAATCAAAATATCCAAACAAAATATACAAGTGAGCAAACTTCGAAGCAGTATTTATCAGCATTTTATTGTTGTCATTGACGTGTTTATTTATAAAGGGTCTGATGGCTTCAATCCAAGGTAAGGCTCCAATAATATCCAGTATAAAGCCTCTGGTTAAATAATATAAGAAGCACTTCCGTTTGTCAGATATTAATATACCCCTTTCATCGTAGTATGGTAACTGTAAATTATTAGTTGTTAGAGCAACGTATATTGATATCATGTTTTGTACACAAATCTATTAAAATCAGTACATATTACAAAACAAAGTCATCTGCCACGTCTGTCTGTCTGTTCGCGATAAACTCAAAAACTACTGAACAAACTTTCATGCGGTTTTCACCATTAAATAAAGTAATTCATGAGGAAGATTTAGGTATATCATCTGTGAAGGCGGGTTATTATCAAGGCGGGTCAGCGTACGCCAGGTCCATAAAATATTATACATTTTGGATTTGTTCCGTTATAAGAGTCATCCAGTTAAGGAGTCAGCTCAAAAATTATTTAAGGGATAAATGGCAAATGTTTTCATTGAATGTCCAGTTGTTTTAATTATCTCTTGCTTCTCGGTTCGGTTATCTGATTGTTGAGGATCATGGCTCTGTAAGTCACTTCTAATGAGTAACCTCCGTCGACCTCGATCTTCTGCTCGACAGGTCACTCTGCTGATGTTCTATTTTTTGAGTATTTTCCTTGAACTCTTACTTGTTAATTTAATCTACCTCTACTTTTACGCTATGCGACATAGACGTTAACTAACTATTAAGTACATAAATGCTAATTATAATACTATTATACGTTGTAATATTATTAGACCGTATCATAAAACTACTGTATTAAATTCAAAGCTAGGAAATTTTACAAAGTTATTTTCTAATGATACTCTAATCACACGATATCAATGAAGGAAAATTAGAAAGTAGACTAACAAATAATTTAATTCCAATATCCATCAGAGCAATACAGTCGCAGAAATAACAGACCATACTTAACCACCACCTATACATGACACCGGCACCACCTAACATCAGAAAATCGTACGCATAAATATACTTATAATATATAAACAAAGGCATTGTTAAAAAGAGTATGATATCTCAATTTCATAGTAATCTAAGACAGACGGTGTAACAAATGAGAAAGGTTTGAAAGTCAGGTAGTCTTTGCTAGCTCGGACATGTATTACTTGATAAATTCCGTATACTGATGTGTATCTTACGGGAAGCTATTTCAATATTTTAAAGGATTACGTGAAGTGAGATAACAAACCCCCTTTTTACAAAGACTGTAAACACTAGGAGGAGCTTACTCAGGATAAAAATAATTAGAAGCAGTACGTTCATGAAGGTGTTATAACGCATGATAACATGTAGTTCAACCTAATTAGGAATAAACGTACTAAAAGTCACTTGTCCTCAAAACCAATCATCCCTAGATTTAATATAAAGTTGGTGATTTTGTAAGCGAGGCTGTCGCTACTGAGTTGGATTATAATAATCACGTAGAATAATTTCTTTATAACACTGTTTAAAGACCTGAAGACCACATAATAAAAATACTATTACCTTGTAAAGATGCACATGCAATAGATACAAACACAATTATTGTTCTAAATAACATCCAGTACTTCATAAATCTGTAAATAAACAAAATAAAGCACGCAAGTAAGAAAATAATGGCAAAATATTGCTAAATAAGAACAGTGATATTACAAAAAAATTAAATACGAATTAGATATTTGCTTTAAAAAAGTTACATTTTAAATGCACCGCGCTCGCTGAATGTTCGTCATCCTGCTCTTTTGTCTCGCTTTGGTTAGGTTCGCGAACTTGCCACAGGCGAGTACGGTGCATTTACTATGAAACCTTTTTGAAGCAAGTATTTAATACGTACTTAACTTTTTTATAATAATACTGGAGTAGTTTAAAGTATTTAAATAAACCAACTTAGATTCTGGGTCTCTCCAAACGACACGTTGAAATGTAGATTTAGTTAAATATTTCTTTAATGGAACTGTTGACCTTCTAGTGTTAAAAATACGTTTCCTGATTTTATTTTGATACTGTAATAAATAGAACAATAAACATACAAAAGCAGTTGTATGAGCATGGTATTAAGATTTCTTTCTAATTGTTAAAACAATATCAAATTGGTATAGTCACCCATGTCAATATAGTATATAGGAATCTTATAATATTAAAAAATACTCACATCTCTGTTTTTCGTTAAAAAATTACTGAATAGGTTGTCGAAAATATGGCTAAATTCACGAACACAGTTGTCGAAGAAAGCCCACTCGCTTGGATAACGTTCTAGAATCCTAAAAAAGTCTTGCGTCTTTATATATACAATCTGAAATATTTTTCGAAACGCGTTTTAATTACTTGTAACTATGTATAATTATTGCATAAATACATACAATCAAATTGTTAACCTCACAATCCGTGTATGCCGAGTAAGTTCTTAGCGACTCCTTACCGAGAAAAACAGAATTAACAGATAGCAAATGGCCACGGCTGTAAATTGTTTTTATTAATTCACCGTTTTCATTATGATATTCGCACTTTATATGACCCTGAATAATAAATTATTTATCATTATTAATTCTTGTTTATCAGATTTATTGGAATTCTAGTACTTTGCTCCTTTTAGTTGACTGGTTTCATGAGTTCATACGAACGATAAGGTATTAATTATTCTGTCGTATTCGGCATATAAAATAATACCTTACTTTTTTTTCTTTTACTTACTCTCACTATTGTTAAGCTACGTTGCAAAATCGTTATTATTAGACATTATAGATAAACTTTTTTAACTTAGCGTTATATGAAGGGTCGAAATGTTATGTTAAAACCCAAACTAGCATCTCCTCATTAGGAGTTACTTTGTTGAATAATAAACTAAGAAATAATCAGAGCATTACAGTCATTAGTAATCAGTATAGTGAAAAGTAGAAACTAATGTAATGCGTTTCAAAATCAGCAAAGATTTATCCAGTAATCTAAGGATTAATGCAGTGGCATTAGAAATTCAAAAATATAACAAGGATTAAAGATAAATTAATTGTAAACATTTGTTTGTAATAATCTTTCTACTGCACATTTCATTAATCAGATTACTATACAATTTAGCAAACTAAAGAATAAAACTTACATGGACGATCCAAGTAATATTTTTACAGTGATCTCCAAATAAAAGGAGCGCCGTATTCTTTGGTAATATTAAAAACTTAGTAGCACACGACAGTTCTTTGATAAAAGCTGGGTCGGCTTTTTCGAATGCTCTTGATTCCCGGATAATTTTTTCAGCCACTTCGCCGTGTACTTTCCAAAATATATCATAAGGTTCGTCTTTCAAAATATTAGGTTGGGCTAAATCTTTTCCATAAAAACATCTCCAGTGACAAACTAAATATCGGTTTAATCTTCTCATTAAATCATCATGAATTTTGTAATGTTTGTAATATCTTGTAATATTTGAAACCAAATATTGATATTTTGTCATGTCTAAATACTTCAGATATAAGATCGCAATAAATCTAGACTGACATAAAGTATAAGTTATAAAACTTAAAATTGCTAGGATTATTGCGAAATATATGTCAATCAATCGCTTCGGAAGGTATTCGTAATATAACATTTGAAAAGTCCAAGATATTGCAATAGCAAAAACACCACCGTAACTCGGATCGCAATCGTGTTTTGTTGAATTCAATTTACAAAAGGTCTCCCCGAAGAAGTAACTAGTTGTCAAATCATCGATATAACGATCAAACATATACACTAAGTAGCTAACAATATAAATGAAACAGAATTGGATTAAAGCTATTTTACAACAAATATTCAGTATTGGATTCTTCTTTAAGTTCCAGTGCACAAATTCACCAGTGTAGAAAATATATACCTTAATCAATCTATTGAATTGTGCTACATAAAAGAATTCTTGTTTTCCAACGACTATAACCAGTTCTTCGATCCATATTGTGGAAAGTAGATCCAACAAGAAATGAAGACTTTTGCAACGTGCGAACATGACAGTAACGAAATTTACCGTACTACGTTCTTGGTTCGTCAATGATGTCATTAGAGACACACATATATCAGCAATGTATATGAGATCGGTCCAAAATTGGAAAAACATAAATGCTATGGGTCTTTTAGTAGATGTAATATACGGAGGATACAAAACTAAAACCATCAGTACTGTACAAACGACAATGCGACGCCAAATAATACCAAAACTGGAATGCGGTACTATTACAAAGGGAAAATTAACATTTTCAAACATTGATTTGGTTTGTAACTGAGTATTAGCACAAAGAACTAATTGCCCGATGTACTTTGCACAATGGTAATTGGTTTCCTCAGTTGGTAATTCACACTTAACGTGATCCTTTGTATGAGATATTCTCTGCCATGCTGAAATCGCATTTGATATTTCCCACCATCGTTTTTTAATCCAAGCAATTCCTTCAGTTTCACTTCTATCTGAGTCTGTTATTGCTTTTTTTAAACTGTATAGTGCCCGAGCATGCGCGACTTTATCATTTGTTGTCTGCTTGATTTTTTTACAATCTTCTGGATATCTGTGTAAAGCTCTTAAAAGATCATATCTAGATATACAATACACCTCACAATATGTGAGACAACGAACTAGAACTTTCCTTTTCAGTGGAGGTATCAAAAAATTTACATCACCGAATATAGTACCTCCTGTTACTGACAATACTGGCGTCATTCCATCATCGCTTGAAAGTATTTGGACAATCCCAGATTTAATATAATATAAATTCGTATTATAATGAAGACCAACAAAGAACTTTTCTCCAGGTAGTTTATATTGAAGCATTATAAATTCGCAGAGCCAACGCTTAAAACATTTCGAGGTCTTTCTCAAGGTGGGACTATGATAAAATATTTCCCAAACTAAATCTTGTTTGATATCAATTCTCAAGTATCTTGGTAATGAGGTAAATATTTCAGGAACAGAAGTAATTCCATGGCGTTTTCTCCACATCAACTTATAAAAATTCTCAACATTTACATAGGCTTTTGGCGAAGTGTTCCTTCTTTGTGTTTCTTTAATGAACCACTTGACATTTTTATAGTAAGAATAAACTTTTCTAAACCTCAATACAGCTTCACCAAATAGTTTTGGTAAAATAACATATATTTTAATTAAATATGCGAAAATCATAAGCATAGATATCACCAAAAATTCAGATATTGTTGAAGGTTTTGTTTCGTCGAAAGGTCTATTGATAGCAAATGATAATACGTATGATGCGCCATAAACATAAGTTGCAAGTTCCTCATCGGTTTCATTGAGCTGAAATTATTCATATTATAATGGTATAGCTGTCGATTCGGCAACATAATTAATTATAAAGTTATCCACATGCACCAACATTCGATTTCAAACATACAGTTTACAGTGTCATAATAATATCTAATTTAACTTTGCGATTAGAATTCCTTTAAAATATTTTTAAAGAAGAAAGTTATCTAAAATCTTATATATGTAAAATTAGCTACACCATTATAAAATTGTCGGCTAAAGACCGGCTAATACGACAGTCATTATATTGCTTATAAGATGATTAAGAAGTGAAGTGTCTACAATTAATTGTAAAGGAAGAAATATTTGATTACAAGGTAACTTTAAGTTAGAGTTTATAATAATAAAACTAATGTAGAATGTTTTTTTTTCTTACACGCTTTTATTAGCTTCACCAGAATCTATTTATCATATGTATGTAAAGGAATCTGTGAACGTGATTTCACACACTTCAAAATGTCAGATGAAATTTCACTTAACACACTTATCAAGGACTTATAACACTACAATAGTTTTATAAGTTTAGTCTATTTATTTCATTACTAATTAACATAAAGTGGAATGTTCTTTACTATGAATATTAAGTTCGTTAAAAAACTAAAAATGCAAATATAATTTGTAGGCGTTCATGCCAGTTAATTTGATTTTAAGAAAGCGTGAGGTACTTTTTACTATAAGTTAACAGCCATCAATGAACTGTTTGTAACAATTAATGTCAACTACCCCACACTTTTATTACAATCAAATTAACTATAGCACGAACATTTTCATTGTACTAGACTTTGCTATTAAAAATTACCTTGTGCATGACATAGTTTCTCCAATCATAAATAGCATCATTACAATTACGACACAAACCATGTCTAGTCTGAAGGATCCAAAAACAAGCTGCGCAATTGATGCAACTGCCCAACATCAACATAAAACCAGTGACAATTTTCCAAAACGAATGGGTCGTCATTAGGGAGAAATATTCAACCACTCGATATATTCTGTTAAATATAACAAATTTGTAACAAATCTTCAAACTGTAGCCTTTTAATATAGACCGTTAGCGTCTTCAATTTTTTTTTTTTCGATTTTATTACGCTATTGATCTTGCAAGGTCTTAACAGCTTCATTGGACTACACTACATTTTTCTCAACTGCTTGATTAAGATGACCTTTCAAAGATTTTTGAAGGCAGGACTTTGTAGAATGATGGCTAATTAAAAAAAACTTTATTGCAAGATACTCACATAATAAATTCGTTGAAAGCTAAGATATTAGGCCACAGTTGGACAGGTGGACAGATGTCAGATACAGCCAATTGGAAAAGGGGTAAGAGTGATATGATATCTAGTAACAACAGAAGTGCCGATTTTGGTAGATGCTCTCGTCTCATAGCTTTATCTGTAACTTGTCTAATAATAGTTGCAATGAATTCAGTTTTTCATCCACAATTTAAAATAATAAATTCATTATCAATTGTTTAAAAAGGAGTTTCTGCTTTTCCTAATACGTTTGCATATTTAATGTGTCTATGTTTTATTACATTAATAGACTTATATATAAATAGAATAGCGTTACTCATGGTTTTACTTGTTTGAATTATTTATAATTCAGCTGTGTTTATAAAGTTTTTTTATACATTTATTGCACAGCCTTTTTGTGCACAATATTTTTAACTTTAATAGCGGGACTAGGTTCAAGGCCTTCATAAAATACCTACTTAACATTATTATAGTTACAAGATTATTTAACTAGATTGAAATTATTTGTTTTGCATGTCGCGTCTATTGTTTTAGATCGTTTTATTATCAAAACACGGTCACTGTGGACTAAATATCAATGATAGATTTAAATCACTGGTGATTTTTTTGGTAAATTCTTTGTAAACAAGTCTACACATTATATACGTTAGTATTTATTTGTTTAGTCAAAGTATAGTAAAATAATGAACTTGTATTCATTTTGTGTCTACATACATTTATTATTAATTTCTTAATTTGTTCCACTTATTAGTTAATGTAATGTAACTATATTTATATTAAATCCTGGAGAGAGAATAGACGTATAATTAAAAATAGAAAAATGTATATCGGTTAAGTCGTTTTTGAGATTTTCGCACACTAACTGACAAACAAACAAATAGCCGTTTTTATAATATATGAGGATACTTCATCAATTTTCGAGAGTATTTTTTAAAACACTATCTGATACACGCGACTTAATTCACTTAACTGTATAATTTATGCGCAAAAAAAAATATAAGCACCACACCGCTTGCCTGACTTCCCCACAGTATGAAATACTTATCGTCGTTTCTTAAAACTACAATAACTTTATATTAAATGTAACTATCGTAATATCCAAATATCTAAGAAATATAATAAAAAAAATTGGTTTCAATCTCTCCAGTAAATTGGAGTGTGTATGTGTGTGAGTAACGTGCGCATAACGGGAAACCTCTATTATTTTATTTGTATACATTCTACTTGAAAATGTATTTCTGAAACCAAAATAAAATCAAAAACAAAAATTACTCTCAATATAAAACAACAAACAACAGTACTCCTAAAACGGTAAAATACTCTTCCATATGTTACTACAATATTCTTTATAGATATTCCATACAACTTACATAGTAAACGAGCAATTCAATAAAACTCAATACCTGTGAACGATGTGGAGGAACGTATCGATGCCGTAAATACAATCGCAGCAATAGCAATAGAAAATTTTTACGAGAAACAAATATGAATTTAGATCCATTACGTTCCAGCAGTAAACAATTGGATAAACAGACTGGATAGGGCCCTGTGAAACAATATTGGAAAGTCTAACATATTTATTTCTAAAGATAGAATTAACAGTTTTATTACAAAATATGATAGTATCCAGTTATTCAAATTTAAAGTTTCGTGCTAAAAGACTGTCATGGAGGATGGTAATGGATTATTTAATTGTTATCTATCAGATATGGCCCACAGAAGATGCTGGTTACCGGCATGTGGTCACGCTGTGCAGGAGAGTTACTAGGAGCCATTGATGAGAGTTTATTGACCATCAGCTGTTTCCTGTATTCCTTAAGATTATATCACCTTTATAAGGTGGCCCGGTGATATCTTAGAGGATAGTCAGTATTTAATGTACAAAAAATATAAACAGCAAAAAAATTGTAATGGAATAAACGCTATATTCAAATCTACAATTATTATTATATTATGCTTAATTAAGATTTGTATAATTTAACATACAGTTCGCACCAAACTTTTAACTTTACCCTGAATATAGTTGCGTAGAACACAAATTTAATAAATATAGACTCCAATAATTGTATTTTAACTTTTTTGTTATATTAAGCTCTACTCTATATAACGCGCGAATCCGAACTTACGGTTATATTAAGAGCAGCGAAAAGAGGATATAAAGTTTATTAAATGGTAAACTGTCCTTTTTCTTAAATTTGATATTGCGGTCGCCAAGATACATGAAAAATTTTGGAAAGAATCTATGGCCCCGCGTTTTACCTGGTAGATAACGAATGGACCGCAAAAAGACAATTGCAACTCAGGCTGATTATTCTACCATAATTTTATATTCCTTGAAAGGGAAATAGACAAAAGAACGAGTTGTCCGAATACGCTATCTACTAAGCCATCATCGCTTCGCTAAGTCATCATCTTTTGTTATAAAGGCGTCGTTTTTCGATCTCACTATGCTATTGGTCAAGTGAGGTCTTTACAGCTTTACTGGACTTCTATAAAGCCGTGTTATAATGTGTGTTATAAATGCGAAAGTGAGTTAGTTTCTTTATTTTTAAGCTTTTACGTATTACTCAGTCAAACATCATGAAATTCTGTACACACTGATGTACAGAGAAGAACACAAGGTAATTCTCATCCTGAATAAAGCACTACGTCTAAAGGAGAGATCAAATCTACAATAACACAAGTAAAGCCGTGACCAAAAGTAAATTATAAAATAGCAATTTATAATATTACCAATTTAACCGTTTATTCATAATATACTCACGAGAACGCTTTTTACAATAACACTCAACAAAACTATCATCTTAAAAGCCGGTTGAAATGGTAGAAATATTAGATTACTCCATTCTATATCTGCTTGCACGTATATTTCTTCCTTTTCTTCTTCGTTCTCATCTCGGTTTATATTGAATTGATTAAATTTGTTAAACATTCAAGGTTATCTGTAAACCGTTGTAAGAAGTGGTTTAAATTTGAAAGGGATTGTCATAGATGTTCAGTTGTTTAAATTGAATTATGAAACCAAACCTTTTTTAAGTTTTCTTGCTATTTTGCCCTGACTGGTGGCTACAACTTCTTTTTAAATATCTACCTACGGCTACAATTAAATATCGCCATAGAGGTTACCACATATGTTGATAGCTAACGTACACTGAATTGTGTACCACGGCAGACGTTAATTTTTATTTGTATTATGTCTTCTATATTCTTTTAATTTACTTGCTGAATATCTGAAAACTACAATACGATTTTTTGAACTGAGAGGTTTAAAAAAATGCTATTACCGCAAATTTGCCGGGGAAACTAAAATTAGAGTAGAAGAATAACACAAGGAAGAACAGCAAAATATCTTTAAAAAATTATTAAATTCAAATTTAAATGTTATAGTGACATTGCGTAAAAAATAATTAATCTACCCTAAAAGACGTCTACCTTATTCTTATACAAATATATAAAAAATACTTAAAGCTCAGACAATTTCGCTCATCTCGCAAGGACTAAAACTGAAAAGAAGTTAATTAAGTTCACTTGATTGTTGAGAGGAAAGTACATTGCTTTTGCCTTTTGTCCGTCAACAATGAAGCTTTGAAAAAAAAAAGATCCTGTCTTAGGAACGCTAAACCGTTTAAGTATTACACTTTAAGTATTTAATGAGTAGTTGGATTTGTGAAACACTAGCTTATGTCCTCGACTTTATATCTGTTAATTTACCATTGATCTATTCTTTGTGAACAGTAATTTTTTTTTAAAAGAAAGCTACCTTATGTGTTTTTCTATAACCCCTTTTTTCATTTTCATTTCATATTCCCACCCTAGCTGGGTAGCTAAGGGTGGAGTGTGTTCAACTTGCACGGGCTAAAACACCATGGTGCCTTCAATCACCAATAGGCTGGGGAGCAGGAGCTGCCGAACTGTCACTGCGTCTACTCCCCGGTACTAACAACATCAATTGTAAATACGTAATATTTCTCAACTTTATTAATTATTTTTATTCCTATAATTGTATCTATAAAAGTATTTGATATTGAACTACTCTTAAACGCTTGGTTGATTTTGATAAAATTTTTTGTTGCGCAAGTGAGTTCCAGATTGGTTTAGTTTCTCAATTCAAATTTTTTTTTTTATTATTTCGTTTAGGGGCTTTTGACTCCAGTCATATCAGCCCCATCATAACCTAATTATACTAATATTAAAGCCTTTCGTACATCCTCTTTTATACAATCATCTTTCACTCATTTCACATAGCATTTTAGCAACCTCACTCGAAGGTTTGGCTAAAATACTATGGAACATGCCGACATCCAGTTTATTTAAATTGTAATTTTTAATTAAATCTATTCTAACATTATTGTTCTTGCCACATTCCGTCAGAAAATGGTGAACATCATCTATAATTCCGCATGTTGTACACAATGGTGAAGAACTTTTTTTTTTATCATATATTCAAATTTTTGTGATGGAAAATG
>JACEII010000025.1:8801587-8813801 GCA_014332785.1 Antheraea mylitta | reverse complement strand
CATACATATTCACATAAATAATAAATAATATTATAATGCATAACTGTTCTACTTTATTTGTGAGTAACAGAGCTTCGAACGTAAAGGTTTGAGTGTGGATCTATTTGCTCATTCGACTGAGGCACGGGAAATAGCCCACTCTATCGCAGGTTATTGGATCTAATCCCAACCGGTATTTCAGTTCTGTTTTGATATTTGCTATTATAGGAAATTCTAAACACATTTGTTTTTAAAAAATATTTTTCTAAATTGGAACTTGATTATAAAAATTACTTTTATCAAAATTTCTATCACCTTCTCTATGCTGAAAAATGTAGTTAAAACACTGAACGTGTCAGATACCATTAACTCTTTCCCATTTTTTTTTAAATACAAGCCAAGATGAGAATCTCCAACGAAACGATCTGGTATCAGCTAGTATAATTCGCTGATTACATACAAAGAAACACGAAACATGATTATATTTTTACGCAAACCCGTCAATCAAAGTTTCGAAAATTATATTATTTTTTTGTTTGTTGCTGCTTACATTAGTTCTGAGCATATTGCATATGTTTAGGGGCGTATTTTAAAATTGCTTTTAATCATATATTCAATTTGGCCGATGTAACCATCAAAATGCACAACGGAATGCGTATCATTTTTATTACATTAAAATGTGAAATCAATCGGAGTCTTTTTTAAATCTGGAAATATAATCGATTAACGGTTCATTTTTTGATTTTTTTAGGAATGCCGATCTAAGCGAATTATTCTTTTTTGCAAGTTGGATTCGTTCGCATTTAACTGTTTTTTTTTTTTGATCTGACTACGCTATTGACCCAACAAGGTCTTGACAGCTTCGCCGAACTACTAAGGCGAGCGCATAAGGCACTTAGCCGATTTTATTTGACAACTAGCTCAAGAGTGCATGGCACACCTCGGCTTGGGTTGTTGCCTGATACATGCGATTCGCGACTTATCTGAGCTAACCTAAACTAAGCTAACTGTTTATATATATATGAGTTGTTGGAACATATATCTGTAGCAAGCATACACACCTCAACAACTCTTATATATGTTTCGAATCGGATAATTTTCTGAACTATTTTAGTTCGATAAGGGAAAAATAAAACCCTTCCACTTTCATGTGTATGCGTGTATGCGTGCACGTGTGTGAAGGTGATATGTGTAATGTTGTGACAGTGATGTAAGATTTTGTGTCACTGTATCGCACGAGCAGCGCAATCAAGGGTTCCACGCCGAGGGAACGGACCTAGGCTTGAGCCGCTGCCGAGGTGGGCCTAATCTGCTATTTATCTGGATTTTACTGGATTTTACCACGCATGAGAGAAACTTCATACGAATTCAGTTACAATGAAGTACGATGTTGTTTTTTTTATAGATTATATATGACCTAGTAAAATTTTGATTAAAAAAAAATATAAAAAAACATTGTCATATAATATCGGAGGTGCACGTGGAATTGTTAAGTTTTTTCTCTACTTTGTGATTAAATCCTTAATGTAATGAGTGATAAAGTTTAAACTGACAAACAGCAATGGAACATTAACCCTGACGGTGCTGCCGGGTATAAAGTACCTACACAGGCCGACATAAAAGTAATAGCAGATGTTGAATTAACCGCAAACGGTAATGAACTGCGACCGCATTAAGTACGGTCAACTTGGACCTGATGCTGGCCTTAAGTACCCTTACTTTAATTTCAACCGGCAAATGTTATCATGTGGAGATCTACTTACTTGTAATGATTATTAACTTTACTAAAATGAAGAAAGAGGAATAGTATGAATTAACCACGAAAACCACTTAAAGGTATTTGTAAGTTTTCCGGATTATAGCTACGAAAGCTAAAGTAATGGTAATTTTACATACAAAAGTATGTATAGAAATTAATAAATATTTAACGATATAAAAGTATCTAATTCTATTCAAGAATCGATTTCAAAATTAACCTAAGCTTAATAAAACAATTACAAGAATTTATGTAATCAGAATTTCACAGATAAATCTTGTACAAACTCTATTATATCGCAACGATGTCATTAAATAAGGTTAGAATACAAAAAATGTGGACTAAAAATTTTTCCTTAAGATTCATACCGTTCAGATCTCAGTCAGAACCGGAACAAAAATTCTCCTATTCAAAATACACGTATATACGTATTTTGTAGGTGGTAGAGCCCCGCTGAAGCTATTTTTGGTTTCAGCATGAATGGGTCGGCTCCTCCGGGGTAGTACCACCCTTCTCACAGATAACCGACGTGAAATAACAGTGCTTGCATTGTTGTGTTTCGTTCGGTTAGTGAGAGAGCCGGAGGCCCACGTCCCTTCCTCTTACCTTCTTTCCCTTTCCTTCCCCTCCCCCTTCTCCCATATACAGGCTGGCAACGCACCTGCGACGTCCCTGATGTCGCAAGTGTCTATGGACGGTGGTGATCACTTAACATCACGTGACCCATCAGTTCGTTTGCCTCCTTTGATATAAAAAAAAACAACGCTTATACAAGTATAATTAGTTTAGTTAGCTTGGTTCGACTAGCAATCATTTCATTCAAGGTCAGTCCAAGCCGAAATTAGAGCATTTTAGCTCCCTTGAGCTTGTTGTCACACAGCTGAATGCGCTTAAGCGCTCTCACAAAAATCGCCTGGTTAAGCTGTGAAGGCTTGACAGGTCAACAGCGGATAGTAAGTTTGAACTTTTTTCCGCTGACTACGCTATTAACATAGCAAGTTTAAAAAAAAAACAAACAGTATTGCTTAGGGAACGTCTGTTATTTACGTGCTTGTTAAGTTAAGTGCTGAGTAAGAATTTCAATCCCAAGATGCGGTAGGTGCTCAAAGCATTACGCCATCGCTACACACCATAATCGATGACTAACAGTGCCGAGTTCCCAGTCCTAAGTTGCGGCAGGTGTTCAAAGCAGCGAGTCAACAATTTCCACAGTACAACAGATGCACAAACTTAGTGGAAACGTTCGGTAGTCCGACTCCTTTTTTTTTTTACATGGGGAAATCCCTTCGCATGCCCACCCTGGCCGGGCAGCTAGGGTGGGGTATGTCCGACTTGCACGGACTAAAACCCCATGGTGCCTCCTTACACCTGTTGGCCGGGGAGCAGGAACTGCCTACGGCACTACCTCTGCTCACCCGGCAGGTGTCGGCCCCTCATAAGAGGCCCCTTCTTCGGCCTGAGGGGTCAAGATGGAAGAACTCTCAGGGAGGGGCGGGTGTTAAACCCCCCCACGACAAACTGTGGGAGTCACACGGCACAATGCGACTCCACTGCGGGGCCTGCTATAGTGCTGGGCGACGGACGTGCCCGCGTCTCGTCGTCCGCAGGCCCTTTACGGCGGCCTCAGATCGTCTCCGACCCGTCGCCGCCGTGTTCGTCGACCGCGGGAGAGGAGCCTGGTGGTCTGCTCTCTCTCCCTCTCCGCCGCCTCCTTAGCGAGCATAACTGCCTCGCAGAATGAGGCAACGGAGTTACACCCGGTCTCGCTCTCAACCATCTTAAAGACGACAGACGAGAGCGAGAGATCCGGGCCTATGGCCGCGACGAGCTCGCGACGTGGCACATCCCAGGCGGGACAAACTTCTAGCGTGTGCTGCGCGTTGTCTGTCGCGCAGTCACAGTGATGGCACCCTGCAACTGGCTGCCGGCCTATGAGACACAGGTAACTCCCGAAGCAACCGTGCCCCGAGAGCACCTGCGTCAGCTGGAAGCTTAGGGTGCCACTCCGCCTGGTGAGCCATTCGACCATGACTCCTCTCTATTCCTTATTCCGCGCTCTCGCTTGCACGCTCGGCTTACGATAAAAAGTTCTACCCTTATTTTTCCTTATCCTATCCTATCCTCCTATCCTTCTATCCTCCTATCCTATATAGTTTAGAGGAATTTATCCGACACAAAATACATATAGGAGTTGTTGAGGCACGCATGCTTGGTACACATGCATGTTTCAATAACTCATATACGTATATCTAGATAGCTTAGCTTAGGTTAGCTCAAATAGGTCGCGAATTTTGCACAAAACAGGTGACAGCCCAAGCCGAGGTGTGCCCTTGAGTTAGTCGCCCAAACATCCCAAATCGGCTGAGTGCCTTCAGCGCTCGCTTCAATAGTTCAGCGAAACTGTAAAGACCTTTTCATGTCAACAGCATTTTAATTTCAAAAAAAAGAAGGCTCGGCTCAGGCGGAACGTGACAATGATTCATACTGTGATTTATAAAACGATATCACGTCCAAAGGTTTTACTTATAGTGTCATGGATTTATATAAACCTTTTTTCCCTGTATCTAAGATATAATGGTTCTATCAAAAGTGAAATTTAGCATGTTTTGAAATTCATTAATTAATTTTATCTATATTGCTTGATGTCACTAAATATTTAATTATTAATACTCATATATTCTATGGCCATCACAAACATATATCTACTAAATGTTATACGTATTGATTGTATATTTTAAAGATTTAAAAGTCGATGTGAAATTTTTATTGACTCCCTCTCCCTTTAAATGAGGTTTGGTGAGATTTTGTCTGAACCTTTTAACATTTTTAACTCATATAATTAATGAACTCCCTGTGCAGTTTATTAAAAGAACTTGATTAAAAAAATCCAATATATTTTTTATAAGACCAGTTATAACACTTTCTCAGATATGATGACTTAAACAAAATACGATGAGAGTCATTTTTACACAATACGTAATATCTTACGTCAATATTACAAATATTTTACTAAGAGTACGAAAAATATTTCATTTACATTATATTTATACTATAATCACGATATTCATTTATGAAATAGATTCTAAGGAAATGTCTACCCAAGTATTAACACTATAATAATTATTATTATTAAATCAAAGAAACGAATGCTCAAGGCACTTAAAGCTAAAAGCATTAAAAAGCCCGTATTTTTAACTGGATTTTCGATATAGCGTCGAAAAAGGAAAATAGATAGTGGCGGTCGCATTACCTATGCGACAAAACACCCTGTGCCTACATTAGAATAAGCCAGTCGGCACATAAATACGGAGTGTTCGAATATATGCAATCATAAATCAGCACCATCGCGACCGTTGTCCGGCGTTCCAGCGATCTCACTCGATGTAGAGAATAAACTGTACCACACCTTGTGAATTTTTACAGCGATCGTTGATAACACCTTCAACAGGTGCGTTCACACACAACGTTACGTAGTATATACATTTATTTAATACCAACTGATAAACGCAATTTGTATTGATTTTATGGTTTAAGTTTTTTTTGAGAACTGCGTATCACCAGATTTGTGAAAACTTCTTTATGTTTTTATTATATTCCCGTAAAAATCATTCAAGCAATTATAAGAATCGATTTGATAGACGAGCACTTCAGTTTTATTTAAAACTAGCTGACCCGTGCAACTTCGTCTGCACCAAATTGATTATCACTGGTTTCAATTGTATTTTTAAACGCGAAAAAATTGAATAAAACTGATATATAAAATACATAAAACTAAATATACATCTGTACCACTTACTTTATCATGACTATATTCAACTTGTATTAAAACCTTTTTATACTACACTGTATTGAAGAAAGATATATGAACACCGCGTCGAAGCGTCAAACATCGCGTTGAAGCGTCAACTGTCACTTGCTTGTAACTATTGTCTAAGAGTTAGAAACTGTTTCGAAAACGAATTTTAGTACCACTCACAACATAGTATCTATCACCTTTTAGTAATTTATCTATGTAGATATGTTTCTGTTGTAGATTATTATATGTTGTTACACTGAATATTTGGCATTAAATCTATAACGTGTATTTGTCACACTTGATATTGGCGAAATTACCTACATAGGCAAAGGCCATACCGGAAAGAATCAGTCAAGCTAGTTTTATATATTATATTCATTCGAACAACGAGCGTGCTACCTGGCTGTCGGTAAACGTTGCGTTTATTTGTGCATATCGTACCTTTACAGAAAAATGTATGATTTTTAAATAATTTTAGGATGTTTTTATCACTAACTTTGAAACGTTATTAAAATGAAATTATTATTGAAAGACATTTTTGTTATTGATAATATTGTGATTGATGCTATTTTTTAGAAAGAAAAATAAAAATAATCTTAAACCATGTTGGAATAGCAGTAATTTTATTATTATTATTTTTAGACATAAATAAGTACAAATTTCATCTTTCAGGCTAATGCAGCTATTTACTCAATATTTAGGCCGATTTATTGCTATAAAAATAATATGTGTATAGAATAACTTAGCTATAGCTAAGTACTAGCTGTACTGGATGCACGATAAAGATAGCAATAACTGTGGCAGCGTATGTTATCGACGCATATATTTAAGATGGCATCAGTCCCAAGTCATACGTTTACGTTTATCGTTGTTGTTGTGTATATGGTGAAATCTTAATATCAATAATGTTTAATAAAATGAAATTTGTACTTTGCTATGGAAAAAAATAATTGGTTTGAAATTAATTATTTTTATTTATAAAATATATCATCAGGCATATAATTGTTTATAAAAAAGTGTCTGTTTTTAATTGAGTTTAAAAGTTACTGAAAAAAAAAATGTTCCTATACTTATTCATAATTCAAAATTAATTAAATCAAAATGCGCATTAAAAATACAACGTTAACCGGCTACCAGGTGTCCTACTTGTAACTTTAATATAAGAAGGTACAGTACCTGGTTTTTGATTATACACATATACATAGACGGCTACGTTCGGTTTCGTATAGCGTTGTCTTTGTCTATCACAATCATCGTCCTGTGCGACAGAGAGATATTGTTACTAAACTGAAGTAGGCCGCAATTAGCTGTGTATCTCTTTTTTTTCTCCGATGTCCGAAGTCATATGTCGGATCAGTACGTACTTCTCTTAGATTACAGTTAATCTAATAGACGTACTTGTTTAGTTTAGTACATTAATTACAATTTAACAGTAATTATTACTAGAAAGCAAGAACAAGGTAAACACACATTATCACGCCAATTCGCCTTCGTAGGTTGGCACGAATCCATGCTCATGTTGTTAAACTAATGACAATATGCTTCTTTGTATTGTCTTGTAATCCGGTGAAGCTGTTAAGACCTTGCTGGGTCAATAGCGTAGACATTTCGAAAAAATTCTTTGTATTGTCGTATTTCATGATACGACAGTTTATATTTAACAATCGAGAGAATTGAAAGCCGGCATGACAGTGGCGACTTCCCATTTGTATGTTTTGATGGTCGTCATTATTTTTGAATTGCATATTTCCTACTATCAGATTCAGTGTATTCACTTTGTTTTGCTCCGTTAAGAAATACAATACTTAATGAGGAAAATGGCATTTATTTTAAATATATATAATAATGATATAAGTAACGTCAAAACAACTTTAACACGTGCTAAACCGCGAGAAAAAATTAGTTATTCATATATTTGAGGTACAGCAAATAATTGTAGTCGATTAGATGAACACTAATAATACAGTTTGTTTATATATGAGGAGAAAAATTCAGTATTAATAAAAGTAAATATAATCAACCCTAGTCACAAACATAACTTACTATACTGTTGATCTCTATATACTGTTTTCACTCCCTACATTATCCGAACTGGGCTGTATTGTATACACACTGTTGTTATGTAAGCTAAAAGAGATTTGGGATTTATTACAGACCCTATCTCATTGGTAACGACCACACATGTAATTTGATAGGTGTCTCCGTAACCGAACTCGGATTAGCAATTTAGGAAATAATATTGTGGGAATGTTTTAACTAAGCCTCCAAATTATGTCAATTATGAATTTTGAATAGTTTTTGGGGTGTAAGGGGTGTCGAATAACATCTTAAGACTTGAGACACCCAAGCCAACCTCACCTGCACGTGGTGCACCCTGCTGATCAACGAACGAGGCAATGGCGAGAGCGGGGTGGTAGGGTTTTACAGCCCGACTGGGTCGCAACCACCATGCATATGGCGAAAAAGCCCGTCATAATGACTCGCTTCTGCGCGTCGCGTTTCGGCATCAGCCTGTGCATATCCAGTACCGGGCGACTTTCGTCATTATGGCCGGCATGACAGCGGCAACCGGCGACGGATAATCTGTCTCTCGGTGGTTGCCGATGTTTTTGGATTGTACTATGCTTAACATCAGGCTTAGTGCAGTCACTTTGTCGTGCTTCTATAAAAAAAAAAAGTTTTTTTTTTCACAAATAAATACATAGTTATTTGTCAGGACGAAAGTTTGTGAGTTTGTGACGTTGTAGGAGGTAATCTCAGGAACTACTGTCCGATTTAAATAATTCTTTTAGTGTTATATTGCTCATTCATCGAGAATAGTTACAGGTTATATATCATCACGCTAAGACCAATAGGAGCGGAACACAGGTGAAAAATGTTTCAAAATCGGGATGTTTTTTTTCCTTTTGAGAGCTTCTGCTGCATGTTAACGTTAGCCCAGAGTAACTATTACTATGCGGATGAAGTAAAACCCGAGTAGGCCTCCCACGGCAGCGCCTCAAGTCTAGGTTCGATCCCTCGGTAGGGAGCCCTTGAGTGCGTTGCTTGCGCGATACGGTGACACACAAATATACATCACTGCTATAACACTACACAATCACCCCCACACACGTGCACGCCTACACACTTACACATTAAAGTGGAAGGGTTTACTTTTTTTTCCTTATTAAACTGAAAAAACTCTCAATTTTAACGACAAGAAATATATGGAGGAGTTGTTGAGGCGTATATGCCTGGTACTGCAAAATGTGTCTTTTATAATGATTGCTTTAAATTAAATATACACCTTACAATTTTCGATTTTAAGCTGATTACCGTTACATTTAATATAAATACTTCCATTATTTATTATACAGCACTCTGTATACGGCTAATTAAATCAATTAATATGAAATAGGAACACATATTTCACGATACCACTGAAACTAATTGCATTATAATTATTCCTCTGCTTAATTATCTTAAATGTTTTACTATTTCTGATTAATGGTTACAGCATGGATATATCAAACGAATTATTTCTCAATGTATACATGAAATTGAAGTGTGGATATTTTTTATTTTATTTTTTATGCTTAATTTTACATTACTATATTTTTTTATGTACGAACTTCCTAAAATATCAAAAATCCTCTGTAATCAATATGTAGAAAAAGGCTAACGGGACGAAACAGTATATTATTACATATTTTAAAGCAAAAATACTCTGAGGTTGACTTAGAATCAATGACAAAACAAATTTCTACACTTTTTACATTTTTTGTCTGTCTATTTATAATTTGTACAGAATTCACGCAAACACTGGATGGATTTTGATGAAATTTTGTATGGTAATAATTTAATTACTACACCAGTAATACACTACACAGGTACACTGGTAATACACCAGTATAATATTTAGAACATATATTTTTCATATATATCACATTCGTATACATATATATCACTTATGTGCATCTTATAAGAAAACATAAAAAAATGCTTATTACAGGGTAAATCAATATGTGAACAATTTTAATGTCTGGAACTAACACCTCTCCGTCAATAATGGATAACTAGATGCTATAGTACCATGCCTGCATCTTGAAGAATAACTAATCACACTAAACTAATCACCAACTAAATCACAAATACTAAATAGCCAGAATAAAATAAATTAAAGCACTGAGAATACATGTCCGAAAACTGGTTTTATGGAAAATGTTACGCCATTTTCATTCTTCTTTATTGAAGTAGTAGGTTGACCACGACCAATTAGGCAAGTTTCAGGTTATTTCGCAAGTACAGTCCAACGGTAATCGTAGTGTGGTGAAAGGGTCGTACCGCAAAGCCGACGGTCAAAGTTGTGTGAAGTTGTTTGATTGCTGTAAGCATATTCTGCCTTAGATAGGAAAAATAAGTATGTTTTCTAAAATTAAAATATATTTATTTTTCATTGCCCTTATTTACAATTTTTATGTGTTACAAGTGAGAGTCTCCTAATTTAATCTTATTTATAATAGCCATTGAAATATAATGTTTGTTCAAAATTGTTACTGAATAATATAGTGTAGGTACTGGTTTTAGTATTTATGTGATACAAAATTTAAATTTTGTGAGAAAAGTTTTTGGACAGTAAATGATGTTTACTTCATTATACATGACTATTTCATGATACATAAGACTTGGATTCTAAACAAATCTCTTGAATTATTAACGATTATGAATTAGGTTTCTTATAATGACTTTATGGGAAACTAACTTTTCTCTGCGGCTTTGTGTTAATATAGATTTAACCTCGAAAAAACACTTTTATTCTAAATTAAAAGTACCCTATGTTCTATTCCGTACCCTAAACAACGTGTGTGCAAAATATTCTGATTTTCGATTGAATACTTATGATGTGCATAAATAGCTTACGAATTAATATTCGTAGTTATAAAATTAGCACTCATATAACGAAACGTTAACTGAATATAAAATGTCTAAATCATTAAAACCTTTTCCAAGATAAATATATAAGAATTACTCACTCAATAGTATTGGGTACCTATTTAATATAACACAATATTTATTGTCTTATTGTTTAAATCATATAGACATACCTACTTATTACTTTAATATTATTTTAAAATAAAAACATAGAAACTTATACATCCATAATAATGTACTACCTAGCGTGCACAATTTACGTAAATTCCAAGAACTTTCAGTAAGAATCTTACCTGGAGGTGGATTTTCTAAAGAATGATAAAATACAGCATTTTATACCGGAGCAAGTCGCCTTGTTACAATGAAACTACCAACTGCAGAAATGTCGTTCTATTTTTGCTGTTGCAGCTTTTCTTTATTGGGGAATCAAATTTTGAGAAAATATCAAAATCCTATTCCATTTACGATGTATTGCTAAATTTTCTATGAGTTATATTGTGTTGTACATTTTAGATTTATTAGACTTTTTTCCAGTGATCTACTAGAGGCTTGCATGTTTTTTTAAATAATTTGTAAGTTTGATAATCTCATCGTAGTTTTTGGCGTGATTGTGGTCTGTCATAGAGTGGATTTTATATTTTATTCATAATTTTGTGTTATTTGACTCCATATTTTGTAAAATTGGTGGTGTTTTACGCAAGACAGTTTGGTTATTGTACATAAGTGAAGTGAATGGAAAATAATACCACGGACCATGAATTTAGAGATGCCACAAAAACTCCCTGGAAAGTTCTAACAAGAGAGACATCATTTTGTTGGAACATTGAAATAATCACATGATACTTATTGTGTAAAATATGTTGTAATCTCGATTGAATTAGAAAATTGATACTGGCAGATGCTTCTGCGAAGTCTAAATAACAAAAAAAAGAAGAATCTCATCTTATAGTTAAGAATTGTGTAGTGTAGGATAGTAATATGCTAAAACTAAATGGAAACTTGTCTTCAAATGCAGCAGCAAGAACACACTCATAGGTGATTGGTGTCATACTTATGTTAAGGGTAACCGTTGGCAAGGTAACAAAAGCCTTGCCACTATAGTATGATTTCATCACGATGTTTCCATTCACTAAAGGTTTGAACTCAATGCAAAATTTAAATCTACATGCATTGACTACGACACTCTACTAAGTCATTATAGTTTCGTATAATATATGGCTAAATAGATGAACAGATTTCGATCTTTTTTTTTTTTGGTTTTACGTCTAACAAACACATTTGGTTCATATCTAAAATCATCGCAATAGTCTAATTTAATTTAATCAAGTTGTTAAAGTTTTAAGGAATTTCGAACTTTTTTAGGAACTACGAATTCAGCAATATTTGTTTTCTTGCCGTGGAAAAGGCAAAAAGTGGGATAAGCCATGTAGTGCTTAGATTGTTTACTTCGGTGGGATGGACACATAGTTTTATTGATTAATTAATAGCGCAAGAGGTTAATATAAACGAGCCAGCATCATATAGTTTAATACAGAACCACTTTGAGTTAAAAAAAACGGTTTTTAAGTATATATTGACCGCTATAAAACTTAAATTTAAATATGGAATACTTCACTCAAACATCATTTAATTTTTTTTATGTCAAAGGAGGCAAAGGAACAGATTGGTCACCTGATGTTAAGTGATCACCACCGTCCATAGACACTAGAAACATCAAGAGAGTTGCAAGTGCGTTATTAGCCTGTTTATGGGGGGTGGGGGTAACGGGTAGT
>JACEII010000025.1:8753550-8801577 GCA_014332785.1 Antheraea mylitta | reverse complement strand
TTAATTAAAAGTCACTAAAATTTTCAATTAAAAAAAATGTTAAAATAAAAATTTTCAAAAACTTTTCTGGGGATTAATTATTCATAGTAAATACTTCATGAACAGATGTTCATACCTGAATTTAATAATCAAGTGAAAAAGGGGAGGTTCACTTGACGTTTTTTGACGCAAATCTATATAGATACTTACTAGTAAGTTTTATAATCGCAAGAAAAGTAATATGTCGAATATATAAGTCGTTATATTCCAAAATTATCTAAATCTAATTTTAATCGTCATGTAAAAGGGCGTGTTTCATTTTTTTTAAAGATTTCCAGTTTTTTTTTATATCATATAAGAGGCAAACGAACATGCGGGTCACCTGTTGTTAAGCGATCATCGACGTTCATAGACACTAGATAGCTTCGGCGTGGCTCTACCATAACACCTATACACCGACAGCGAAATTTAAATTTTGTCGTCCATAAGGTTTTAAATTTTGTATTATAATCTTTATATTTTATAAGAACAAAGTTTCAAGATCTTAAATTTGAAATAACGTGAAATGTTAGAAACGGCTAAATTTGGTTTCAGACCATTTTCAAATATAACGATTCATATACTTAATTGCGGACAATATCGGTAAAAAAATAAATACGCTCAATTTATTCTTACTTTATAATAAAAGGACAGTGTCTCAGAGTGAAATGTCGTGCTTTTATTCCCCTATTCACTAAGAAATTTGTCCTAGCATAAAGTTCTCGCAGTAAAATCTCGAGAATAAACTAAATTCTGCACATTTCACTACACTATAAAAACTGAGACGGCTCGTGTATTTGTTACAATTTTTTTTGTTTATTTCATTTGGTCGGATTCATGTTCAACGTTTGCACTCTGTTTTTTGTTATTTTGTATTGTTTGATTTGTTTTCAATTTAAATATTACATTTTTTGACTTTATAAAATATTTATTAGGAATTATTGTAAAGTTGTCTAGGCGGTTATAAGAATCTCATAATCACTACTTTCCTCTTGTTTACTGTTGAATTCAATATCTCCTATATATTTACAGTTTAAATCTCTTTCATATATACGAGAGTATCCTAACAACTTTTACCCTGTTTATTCGAAACCTCATTTTGCCATGTTTCATACGAATTTCATCGCTCAATGTTTTATGGAACTTTTCAAAATGTACTGCTATACTTATTTCTGGTGAATTTCATTACAATTTTTTTTGTTTTAATTTACTATTTACTACTCAATGAACATGAAATATAAATTAGAAGACATTAATGAAACTTACAATTTTTAGCAACATCCAGTGATATAGAAATAAAAAAATCGTCTGATAAATGTTAATGAAACATTGATTTTCTTATTTTATTAACAAAGCTTCTAGAAAAGAAAAGACGAGATTATTCGTGAAGAATCACGATAGCAGTGAAACGTTTGTAACAGAGAAACATACACGACAACGTCACGAGGTTGTTCCCAGACGGCCACCCATTCAAGTACTGATCACACCCAACGTTACTTAACTTCGGTGATCGAATAAGAACTGGTGTTTTCAACATTCTACCTAACTCAGTTTTAGCCTCACAACTTTTCGCCATACAAAATGGTTGGTTTCACTTCAAAATGGATGAAATGATTTAAGGAAATATTTATCCTCTAAATACCTTTTTAATCTCGGTTTAATTATGTTCAAGGATTAAGCTTCCCTTAGCCTATTAAATATAGTTGAAAATATAGTTTGATGCACTATTTTTTATTTATTTTAGATCCACTGAGACACACACAAATGACACACTAAGATCCCGCCAAAAACTCCAAAAAAAACTTCATTTGTTTTAATGCCTGCCACTACTAGGTTATTGACTTCGAATGTCCACATACACAAAAGTTCATCACGGGCCAGAGTAATAAAAGAACAAGGAAAGGAAACATATTCCCGAATTCAACAAAGTACATGACTTCGTTGTGAACGTAATAAAATTGCAACTTCCGACTGTTACACCATAAAATATGTCTTGGGATTAATTTCAAATTCATACGCTTTTACGACCTCAAGCGAATAGTAGAGCTCTCGTACCATCGCTAAGGTAATTCTTTCCAAAATAATATATTGCACACCCAAGAAACAATATCTTGTTATAACAGATCATTTATTACCTATTTAATCTCAATATTATTAGTAAATGTAATGCAAATAATTAAATCTGTGTTTTTCTTCAATTTAGCTGCGGATTCGACAAGTTTTGTTTACTTTTCACTTATACATTCATTATGATCATCTCAAGAATAAACATTTTTTTTTATTTCATAGGAGGCAAACGAACTGGTCGGTCACGTTATGTTAAGTGATCACCACCGTCCATAGACACTAGCGACATCAGGGAAGTCGCAAGTGCGTTGCCAGCCTGTATATGGGAGAGGGGGAGGGGAAGGAAACGGAAAGAAGGAAACAGGAAGGGAGGTGGGCCTCCGGCGCTCTCACTGACCGAACGAAACACAACAATGCAAGCACTGTTATTTCACGTCGGCTTTCTGTGAGAGGGATGGTACTACCTCGGACGAGCCGACCCATTCAGGCTGAAACCAGTAATAGCCTCAGCTTGGCCCTACCACCTACTAAATTACTTCAAGAATAAAAGACTATGTCAAGATCATTAGACATAGGCATGCAACGTGTTATGTGTTGTTTTCCCAATATATGTTTTGGTATGTAAGATGTTGCCTCATAATTCATACTTCTATAAATTATATCATTACGAAAATTGACACGTTTGGAAAATTTTATAAATGAATAAAATTTGGAGGAGTATTATATCTGATTATTATCTAAAAAAAAAAGAAAATAAAACGTTAATAACTGTATCATAAGTTTTATTTAAATACATCTATACCAGAATTTTAAATTTATTTAAAAGTTTAAGAAAGGTCTAAATGTGACTTAAATATTTCCAATTTCTTTGGACAGCTTAGTAATGTGGTGCGCGGAGACAGCAGCTCGTCGTGGAAGCATGGCTACGTCGTCGCCTATTGCTGGACGGACTTTAAATGCTTGGAGTCTGCATGTTCCGGCTATCATTTTACCTACTACCCTATAAAATTAAATAATATATGTATTTATATATATTTGGTTTGGTTATATACATTGTATCAGTTGTATGTAAAGTATTTTCTAAACTCCACATCGTTAGCTATGAAACTCACGCTGAAACTTGATTTCCAACCACCTATAAGTCTGTTCTAATTGCTACATTTGAGAATCCTCTTTTATTAAGTTTAATGTGTTTCATCTTAAAAGGACAGGTTACTTAAAATCTGGTTGGTATGTATTTTATTGTACATAGTTATATGCTCTAAATATATATAGTACGAAGATGTTTTAGAACCCATTAAGGGTGTTATTGTAATCACCTCGCCAATATAGCTTATCCTACGGCAAAGCATTATGTAGTTCTTGCAACTAAGAAATGTGGTTTCCAACAAGCATTAGTCTATAATGGTGGACAACTGAGCTTACAGGGTTAGAATTGTATTAGATAAATACCAGTTGCAAGAGTGCAAACTTATATGAGCTCGTTTGTAGATAATCTTAAACATGGTTGGACAAAAAATAACTCGATCTGTAAACATGGTTGGAATCCAAAACATATGACTTTTACTTGGATAACAGCTATGATAAATATGAAACGAAATTTCTATAATATTTTAATAAAATTAGTTTGTTTTTTTATCAGAGCTGGATGAAGTAATTGCATTGTATCGATGCTATGCACATTGGAATCCAAATATAGTGGCGACCACAGTTATACTTGCAATCCATCAGCAATAGTTGCACTCGTACGAAGTTTGAAGTCTCTTTCGACCTCAATTTAAATGCTACCACGATATCCTAATTCTCAATTTTAGTATATTGTCAAATTGCACAATACGATCTTATAAAAAACCCTTTACATATTATCGTAATGATCCTAAGAATGATAAGGAAGTTCGAGCGAAGTCTGAACGTTACATTAAACATGTCTGAATTGAATAGAATTCACATAACGTTAGGCATAGTATGCGGTTACCGGAAACATCCTTTTTCATGAGCCATATAACGATGAGTGGTTCCGCAATATCAATAGTTATAAAAACCATTTTTATTGGAATGTATCCTTTGCAGAATTGTGAAGGGATAAAGTTCCTGACTATACGCTACTAATGATGTTTAGGAATACTTTAATTTTTTCAGTTATCGAAGACAGCATAAGAACAGCGACACAAAACAAGAATAGATAATTTAGCGTTGCGTTTTTTTATTAATTCCGTACTTTTTCTTTATTAATATAAAACTCTCGAGGGTTTATTTTTGCACTTCTAAAAAAATATCGATAACAGAAAAGATTGTCAACGATTCGTTCGTTAATTTGCTTACCCAAAGTCGATAATATCATATTAAACTATGTAGCGTATAGTTAGAAATAGATAATTGATAAATTTATACGTAAGCTAATCTTATCTTGGTATAATATATATTTTCTGGAAGATCAGAAAATATTAACACATAATTTATGGATTTTGTTTTAAAAATACAATCATACTTAAAGATCGGTTGAAAGGATGTAGTGTGAAAGGATTATTCACTAAATAGTTTAATCTAACAAATACAAATAAAGTGGAAGAAGATCATACATTTGATGAAGAAAGTATTAACACGCATTAATTTGCTTAACTAATAATCTATAACGGGGAAAAGATGTATTTTTATGGTGGTAAGGCTTTTTTCAAGTCCTCCATCGGGTAGCTACCCTCTGAGACTAAAAACTTGTCGCAATGCTTTGTTTGTTGTTGCTAATTGTTAGTGTATTCCAGCAGCTACCTTTAGGAGCTAATCGAGTTAGTTGCCGGTTTTTCTCGATGACTGGATTGTTTCCCAAACCGGTGGTAGTTTGGACATTCAAAGTGCCTTCTCCGTCCTAAATTAAATAAAGTATTATTGGTTTTTACATTTTGAAATCCTCCTCTACGTTTAGTGTTTTTACTACCTTAGTTCACAACTAATTTAACATCAGGTGAAGTTTGGTTAAAGGCTAACCTATGAAGTGAAAAGTAAACTGCTCTTCTAACTTATTCAAATACAGTATAAGACAGTGAAAACTAAAATAACAAATAAATTACCTAACAGTACAAGGTAATTTCATCTCGGGCAGTTGAAAGTCGATTTCATAATAAACGACCTGCATAGCCGGTCCGTTTTCGTCTCTTACAACTAAGTTCTTGGCACCGAAATCTCCTGGACTCACGCTAACACATTTAGCTGAAATTGTTGTTTTAGGTTACGATGCCAAAAGGGGAAACGATTCGGAGAGAAGAGATTTAGTTTTGAATTATTCAAGTCCTTTAAATCTGTTTTGAGAAATGTCCTCAATAAAATATATATCTGTGACTAGCTTCCCACCCTGACTTTCTTATAGAAATACTAACAAAGAAAATGACATCACATTTTCCTTTTATAGTAAGAACATGAAATGAATTAAAGGGGCAACTGAATAAATGGACGTTAGTTTTTAAATTCTGCCTATGGTTTTTGATGATCTTCCTATTATTTTCTGTCCCACTCACGAATTCATATTTTAATATACAGATTTTTTACCACAAATTTTTCACTTCTGCGTACGAATCTTTCATGCCATCTTTTACTTGATTACTATTGCAGCAAAAAATGATTATATGTTATACATACATACTATTAACACTACGTATGCTAGGTTCTTTTTATTTTTTTTTCTTCTTTATTTTGATTTTTGAATTAGGCACTGTATCTTAGCGTTATAAAATAAAATTAAGGCAATAGGAATAGGAATATTTATTTACTATTCTTTTAAATAAGTGTTAAATTATAAAGAATATATCTGATGTTTGAAATGATTGATGATGAAATAAAGATTATTACTTTATATTCGACGATTGATTTTTATGTATATATAAGATTCCTAATAAATGTACTTTCATATTTACGTAATAGAATAATGACTAGAACAGATTTTATTAAATAATTTCTCATCTTTACCTAGCGATAGAGTAAATTTATAATCTAACTCGCCAGCTTCTTTCACGCCTAATATAATTTATGATTAATCCCACGTCTGAATTTTTAAGGCCCTGATTATAAGATGGCAGATCCTTTTTTATAAATATCTATCCATTACTTTTGACTTATAATACTACATTATATATTTGTTATTGTTCAAGTTTATTAGATTTTGTAATAAATGGGTTTTTTTTTAAATGTATGCTGCCAACAGTTGCCTAATTAGTGTATCATGAGATCTACCTTTGTTTGTATAGAACTTAAACCCTTATGGTTTTGGGACAGTCCGAAGGTTATTGCAGTAAACGTAGCTTAATATATATAGGGATATATTTTCGATGTATGATTACAAAAAAATATCTCCTAAACTTACCAACGACTTCATAAAGTGCTAATACTCCTATATCTTGGAGTGATTTGTGCCACTTGAGGACTTTCTCAACAGGTCCGGAGAACACCAGTAGTCCCCTCTTATATAATACCTGAATGCGCCATTTATTATTATAATATAGCTATATTTCGCCTTTAAGGGTTAATGAGGGGTTATAAATAGGCACTTAATATCCAATTTCTTCAATATATACTGGAAGGTAGGCACAGATAAACGGTAATAGGGTTATTTCAAGTGAAACGTTCAGAAATAAACGTGAAGTTTTGAAAATTGCTACCATTAGAGATCATTTAACTTGTATAATGTATGAATGAAAATAATTAACTTATTATTGATAAACGGGCCCGGGGGGATGTTTTACTGCTCTGATAATAAAAATCCTTGACAAAATCCGTACCTAAACCTTCCTCATAAATCATTTCATCTACCGGTGAAAACCGTATGATAATCCGTTGAGTAATTTTTGAGTTTCTCGCAAACAGACAGACGGACATGGCAGAGAACTTCGTTTTATAATATACAAACGGTTACGGCAGACGTTGTCCTGCCTTGATAATAAAAAAAAACTAAAATTCAACCGCAGCGCCACCTACCGGTTCCAATCGTGAATCTAAACCATTCTTGGATCCACTGGAACACGCACACAAAATGTCATCAAAATCGGTCCAGTTGTTTAAGAGGAGTTCAGTGACATTTTTAGGCGATAGAGCCACGCTGAAGGTATTATTGATTTCAGTATGTTAGGGTAGGCTCGTTCGGGGTAGTACCGTCCTCTCACAGAAAACCGACGTGAAGTAATAGTACTTGCATTGTTACGTTTCGTTCGGTCAGTGAGAGCGCCGGAGACCCATCTCCCCTCCCCCCCCCCTCTCTCTTCCCCTCTTGTATAACGCCTCTCCCTTTCTCTCCATTCCCCCAAACATAGGCTGGCAACGCACTTGTGACTCTTCTGGGATTGCTAGTGTTTATGGACGGCGATGATCGCTTAACAACAGGTGACCCGCCTGTCCGTTTGCCTCCTATATGATATATAAAAGATACACACGTACAGAAGAAATTTATACCAAAAAATATTGATAAATACATATGTAAAAAAAACATAATATACGTAACTATTCATGTATTTAATTTTAAACAATGATATTTTATGCTGGTTTTCACACCATCTTCAATCGTTTCTACTTATCAATAAATTGAACAATACTAAGAACTCTTTACGGCCACTTTTTAAAGACAAAAACAGCGGATATTGCATCGGGAGCCGCGCCGGTGCATTTCCCACAATGGACGACACTTTATTTACTTCGAACGATTTCACTGACTGTTTACTTTTCGAGTGGCGAGTCTTTTATTGGACACATTTTCTTTAAATGTTTTAATTTCAACAAATGCTATATTTAAAATTATCTACGGTAATAAAAATTATTCTTCATTCAAATTATTAAATATAACTATTGAAACTATCTTACTCTCTAAAGCTTAACCAATACCTACATATATACGTATATACCTAAATACGTAGACCTGTAAAATTGTACGGTGTTATTACAAAAAAGTTAAATACTTATTAAATTAAACAGGTTTCGTACTAAATGCACCGCGCTCGCCCAAGACAAGTTCGCGTTATCCTTTTTTCGCAAGTCTAACCTAATCTAACCAAAGCGAGACAAAAGAGCTAGATGGCGAACATTCAGCGAGCGCGGTGCATTTAAAACGTAACCTTTTTAAAGCAAGTATTCAATACGTATTTAACTTTGTTGTATTAACGCTGGTAATATTTAACTTGAAGGAATGTTGACGAGGATTTTACAGGTAAATAGAGAGACATTTAGAATATTAGGGCGTACCTATATATTACGCTCTTTCATACAGCGCTTTCAATAAAGTATTGTGAAGGTTAATTGATAAAATTACAGTTAAAAAAACAAATATATAAAATTGAAATGCATGTGTGTAACACAAAAATAACTGCTTTATACTAAACTAGCCTCTGCCCGCGACTTCGTTCGCGTGGTATAGATACTTGGGGTTAACGTTAACACGTAGCGGAAGCTCTGAAGAGGAAAAAGCCCGATTTTTAAACATTCTTCATTGGCACCCCGCTCCTATTAGTCTTAGCGTGATAATATATTGCCTATAACTATTCTCGATACATAAGCTATATTGAAAGAATTATTCAGATCGGACCAGTAGTTCCTGAGATTACCTCCTACAACACCACAACATCACAAACTCACAAACTATACCTTTTATAATATTAGTATAGATTGCATGGAAGAAAAATATATAAACACCGTGTCGAAGCTGCAAACATCGCGTCGAAGTGTCAACTGTCACTTGCTTGTAACTATTGTCTAAGAGTTAGAAACTATTGCGAAAACAAATTTTAAATATATTTCCAATATATTCTTATAAATAATCTCTATACCACTCACAACATAGTGCCTATCACCTTATTGTAATTTATCTATGTTAATATGTTTCTATTGTCGATGTATTGTATTCTACGTTGTAACACTGCATATTTGGCATTAAATTTATAACGTGTATTTGTCACACTTGATATTGGCGATATTGCCTACATAGGCAGAGGTCATACCGGAAAGAATCCATCAAGCCAGCTTTATATATTATATTTATCCGAACTACATCCCAGCTACCTGGCTGCCGGTAAACGTTGCGTTTATTTGTGCATATCATACCTTTACAGACAAAAATATTAATTTTTAAATAATTTTAGAATTTCTTTTAACTAACTTTGAAACTTTATTAAAATGGAATTATTATTGAAAGACATTATTATTGACAATAATGTGCTTGATGCTATTTTTTGTAAGGTAAAATAAAAATAATTTGAATTTTATCATAACTATATTTAGATATAAATAAGTACAAATTTCATTTTTCAGACTAATTCAGTTATTTACTCAATATTTGGACCAATTTATTGCTATAAAAATAATAACTTAGCTATAGCTATAGTTTAGTGCAATACTGGCTGCATGATAAAGATAGCGATAATTGTGGCAGCGTATGTTATCGACGTATATATTTAAGGTTTTATCAGTCCCAAGTCATACGTTTACGTTTATCGTTGTTTCGTTGTATATGGTGAAATCTTAATATCATTAATGTTTAATAAAATGAAACTTGTTCTTTGCTATGGAAAAAATAATTGGTTTGAAATTAATTATTTTTATTTATAAAATATCTTAACGGGCATATGATTGTTTATAAAAAATGTGTCTGACTATGATAAATTCATGTTTTTAAATGCGTTTAAAAGTTACTGAAAAAGAAACCTAAACTTATAAATCAAAATTAATTAAATCAAAATGCACATTAAAAATACAACGTTAACCGGCTACCAGGTGTCCTAAATTCTGTTTATTGATATATTGATAATTTGTGTAGGTGGTAGAGCCACGCTGAAGCTATTACTGGTTTCAGCATGAATGGGTCAGCTTATTCGGGCTAGTACCATCCTCTCACAGAAAAACGGCGTGAAATAACATTGCTTGCATTGTAGTGTTTCGTTCGGTCAGTAAGAGCGCCGGAGGCCTACCTCTTTTCCCCTTTTCTCCTCTCCCATCCCTTACCCTCCGCCTCCCCCTATACGGGTTGGCAACGCACTTGCGACACCCCTGGAGTTGCTATTATCTATAGACGGTGGTGGTCACTTAACATCATGTGACCCACCCGTTTGTTTGCTTCCTATGATACAATATATATATATATTAAAGAACCAGCTATTCTAAAATTCCAACGTTGCCGGCTCTTGTACTAAGGTGTCGCAAAAAACTCTAGTTACGTTGACTAAAAATTTTTGTTTTTTCGTTATCCTGGAGAAACCCTTGTGTTTTATGGGACAAAAGTATCCTTGATGTATGTAGCCTTGTAATATCAGTTATCACTGTGTTAAGTTTCGTTAAAATTGGTTCAGTACTTTCAAAGTAATACGGGTTTAGATTCTAGACTTTAAGCCTTCATCCTGGAGAACCCTTTGCGTTTTATGGGACAAAAAGTATCTTTGATGTAATCTCGTAATATTAGTAATCACTATGTCAAGTTTCGTCAAGATTGGTTCAATACTTTCAGAGTGATACGTGTTCATAGGGTTCACAGACAGACAGACAGACAAAAATTGTAAAAAGATTATTTTTGACTTCTATATCGATAACATAGTCTACCCTGATTAAAATTTTCAAAAAAATATTTAATGTACAGATTTCGACTTGTTACAGTTTTATTATAGTATAGATAAATGGATGTGACTGTATATACTGTAATTAAAACCGTTTTTTTGGCTGTCTGTTTGTTTAGGCTAACCTTTGAAACTGTTAGATCCATTTTACTGACAGGCAGGTGATATTATAAGAAGTAATTTAGGCTACCTTTTTTGTACTTTTATTTTTTCCTATTTCACGCAAATATAGTACTCAATAAACGTAACGTTTTAAGCAAGTAACGCAATTCGTCTAGGCGAACGTGTACACTTTTAAAAACTTTTTGCTAAATTCAATGCAGATGTACAAGTATTAATTTTCATAATGTTATGTATATACCAAAACAGAAATTTGTTTATTAAATTTATATTACAGGTATAGGTATAGATGCAGGGCTGTAGCTGTAGTTCGAGATAAAAAAAATAACAATAGGTATCTAAGCTTTTCCGAACATACCACAGTTTGTGACATACGATGGCCGATCAATCATGACACATTTTTTACTTCCGCCCTACCTGTAACCAATGCAGCCCCTACCTGCCTAATCAGGGCTCAAATTCTCAGCCAATCTTTCACATATCTCAATCTTTAGTAACCTTAGGTGTTTAGAACGACTCTATACCGTTTATTACATGTCAACTATTTTACGACCGAAGTTCACAATTATGATGGAACTGTCTGTCAGACCGACGCGACCGAGTCATGATTGAGTAGGGTATATTAACTGTTATTGATTAAATCTGTGTATATAAGTGAATAACGTGATATTAATTAACCCCAACATATGTTTTTACTTGATCACTTCACTCGTGAGCAAATGTATTTAATTTATTAGACACTAGCTGTGCCCACGACTGTGTCCGCGTGGAACCGAATGTAAAAAATTAGTGACTAATAAAATAAGTCTTAATCTTAAATCACTTATATCTACTTTTATCTCGTACTTAAGTCACACAGTGATTAAAATTACAATAACTTTTGATAGATTAAGTCGACTATCTTGTAACTAAGTCTAGATATTACTTGAAGATATGCTTTATGATTTTCTTAGTGAGATTTTATTGTGTACGCTGTACTTTAGAAGTGACGCATGTTCAAAAAAACATACATACAGACAAACATTTCTAAGAATGATTGAAATGTATTTTATTACCTATCCTTAAATTTCAACAAATTTTTTTTTCACAGAAATGTTTTTATATTTTTTATATGTGTAAAAAATGAATGCAAATACATATAATTTAGCAAACCCCTACGAATTAATCAATTATACGTTATAATATAAGATTTAATATTAAAATATTTTAGAAAAAAAATAACATCGACTTCAAAATAATCTAGGTCTAATTCCGGTTGGGTGTAGTTCAAATGTAAGTATGCATAGGAACCCTAGCAGCGTTTACTTAAAGAAGATTCTAGATTAGTTAAGTTATTTTATTTGTCCTTTTAAAACGCTTCTAGCAAAATTCAAACAGGCAAAAATTTACAATAAACGAAAGAAAACATTTCTTAGACCCTGACAAGGTTCTTTAAAAGTTTTCGTGAGAGCTTTATATAACACGTGTTAGTGTGAAGTAAAATTCAAACTGTATTTATGTTTAAGAGACTATTATTTAGCGTTGATCAAACGAGGTGATATATAACGGGCACCCTCGTAAAGAAGCATGATCGTAAACCAAAAGGATCTATTTCTCTAAAATAGTTTACGGAATGGGCTATAATACAGATTCATGTCGGCAGGTGATATTGTTTAACTTGTACGCTATATTTTAATCTGATTTTATATTCAATTATAAAATAATTCTTATGACATATCACTACATAACATAAAAGAAAGTCATCTGTCACGTCTGTCTGTCTGTCTGTTCGCGATAAACTTAAAACTGTTTTCACGAATAAATAAAGTTATTTATGAGGAAGGTTTAGGTATATAATTTGTGTTTTTTTTTAGTATGTCGCTGGATGCACTAGTATTAAATAAATAACACTTTGTGTTATTAATAATACGCGCTTATTAGAGCAACTTCTTGAACAGCAAAACCATAGCTTCTTCATGTAATAAACCAAGTCAAAAGAGAAATCGAATTATGTAAGTTTGAAAATAAAAAAATCTACAGGTTTATTTTTTATCATATCGCGGGGCACGCTAGTATTAAATAAACAACATTTTGTGTTATTAATAATACGCGCTTATTAGACCAGCTTCTTCAACAGCAAACCCATAGCGTCTTTAACCAATAAAACAAGTCAACAGAAAAATCGAATTATATACATAAAAAAAAAACTAGAGGTAAATATTTAAAATTCATTATAATAATAACAAAAATATATAAAAATAATAGAATTTATACTCACATCAATTTTATTCAAACGAGACATCGCTTTGCTTTGACCAGAACTTTTCGGTGGCTCCTTCTCAGTTGACTTTGAAGTTGAAGCTGATATTGAGATAATTAAAAATCAATATTCATCAGTCAAACTCAGGTCTACTTATAAATTTATTACTGAAGAATATACGATACATCTATACTAATATTATAAAGAGGTAAAGTTTGTGAGTTTGTAACGTTGTGACGTTGTAGGGGGTAATCTCAGAAAGTACTGGTCTGATTTGAAATATAAATTCAATGTTATATAATGTAGCTTATTTATCGATTCACGGCGGCGAGGAAACGTAATGGGCAGTCTCCGGCTCCCAGGGAGATAGAGTGTAAGAGACGGGAGTTGCGGGAGGGGGCGGTAGAGCGGTGGATGCAGGACCTGGCGGACGACCGCTACGGAACGTACACCGTCGACGCCGTCAGCCCGGTCCTGCGAGAGTGGCTTGGGAGGGAGTGGGGCTCCCTGACGTTCAGGATGGTGCAGGTACTCACCGGACACGGCTATTTCGGGTGGTACCTGCACCGGATCACTCGTAGGGAGCCGACCGCCGCCTGCCATGAGTGCGGCGCTGAGGAGGATACCGCGCAGCACACTCTCTCAGAGCGAGCAGGCGGCATTTTGCCCAACTCCTTCTGCCACCGTAGCCGGACCTAAAGGGATGTAGTCGGGGGCTCATCCCCTCATTGCACAGGTCCGGCGGAATAGGGGAGGCAGCTGGTGTGTACGCAACTATATATATATATATATATACATATATCATCACGCTAAATCCAATAGGAGCGGAGCACCAATGAATAATGTTTAAAAATCGGGGTAGTTTTTTCTCTTGAGAGCTTCCGCTGCGTGTTAGCATTATCCCAAAGTATCTATTCCACGCGAACGAAGTCGCGGGCAGAGGCTAGTTATATAATAAAGTTATTACAAAAGTAATAATTGAGTTATTAAAGTGTGAACAATAAATAGAATTGAGTGTTGGACGTATTTATATGAAATTTTTAACATTGTATAATTCGAATTATAGTAATCTCTAACCAATTACATCACTGACAGTAGACTATAAAATATACTAGGTAGGTAGGCCTTTTATATGTACCCAGCAAGAACCATAAATATATGGAATCTGCACAGTTAACAAGGATTTCTATACAAGTTACAAAAATTGGTTGTCTTTCGTAGAAATGATTTTTTTTTTCTTCGAAATGAAAACGCAGTTGGCCTGGAAAGGCCTTTACAGCTTCACGGAGCTATTGAGGCGAGCGCTGAAAACACTCAGCCGATTAGGGATGTTTGGGCGACTAACTCAACGGGGCACGGCACACCTCGGCTTGGGAAGAAATGAATACTATTTTAACTGGCGTGTGTTTATTAATATAAGATTTTTAAGTCAACTAAACAGTTAATATTTTTCTTTTATTACAAGTGATCTATACATATAATAACAATTAAAATTTAACTTGTCTGTACTTTTTCGATTTTCGAGAAAAAAATTGTTGCAGATGTCTAGGAGTAAGTAACATTTCAATCATTTTTAGAAATGTCTGTCTGTCTGTTTGTAAGAATGCGTATCACTGCTAAATTACTAGATACACAATAAACCCTCAAACACGTAAACGATATACCATTGATAATGAAAATTTAAAAAACAAATTAATCCGCCTCAATTCACAACCAACGTACGTTCAACTCGACGAGTAACTTTACCCGGATATATGGAGTAATGAGCTTGTTACACCGAGTTTACTAAGCTTTAGTTGAGAGCAACTCGTCAAACGAAATTTACGCGGAGTGAACTTTACACGTACGTCTATGGCGTGATTAGAAAGTTTCCAGTAAATACTTAATAGCAGAAGTCACGTTTTGCTCAAGAATAATTGCACTAATATCAATAATCACAAGAGTTAGCCGTAATCATAATATCTTTCAAGTTCCACATTGCTCAAATAATGTCTCTTATAATAATCTATTATACAGAATGTGTAGAGAATACAATAATAACTCAAGGGATTTGGATATATTTTACGAAAATACAAGTAAAGATAGTAATAGTAAAAATAATCATGCATTATTTTGTATTTAGTAACTATATTAATCTTTTTCTTTTTGTTATATATTTTTTATTACTTCTATAGTTTTGTGAAATGTATTTAGCAACTATCATAATCTTTTTTATTGTTATTTTTAATTATTGCTATAATTTTTAACATGTTGTGCCCAACATTAATAGGAAAACAAATTTAGTCCTGTAAGCTATTATAATTAATGTACATTTTGTGTAATTTGTTTTCTGTTGTTGAGCCTGAATAAATAAAATAAAATAAAAATAAAATAATATAAAAATGAATCGCTAAATGTGTTGGAGTAGTCTGGTGAAGCTGTTAAGACCTTGCTAGGTCAATAGAGTAGACAGATCGAAAAAAAAAGCTGAATGTGTTGCTAAGCGCAAATCTCCAGAACAGCTGAACCAATTTCGCTAATTCTTTTTTTGTTGTGCTTGATATCGTCAAGAGAATCTTATATTAAAAAAAAAAAAAACAAATTTTAATATACTTTAGTCGGAATGGAGTTCGCGGGCACTACTAGTTGTAGATAATAGAATACATAAAATAAATACCTATGCCTGACATAATAAAATTATATGCCGAAGTAAAAAAAAAAAATGTCTTTTGATGTTGACAGGAAGTTGCTACTTTCTTGTTGCTTAGAAAATTAAGAATCTTGTCGGTTTAACATATTACTACAAATCTTGCTATCAATACATATTATAAAAGAAAGTCCTCTGCCACGTCTGTCTGTCTGTCTGTTTGCGAGAAACTCAAAACTACTGAACGGATTATCATGCGGTTTTCACCAGTGGGTAAAGTGATTCGTGAAGAAGGTTTATAATTTGTCAAGGTTTTTTTTAATTATCAAGTTGGGACAACGTCCGCCCTGCGCACTTCAATATTCAATATTATGAACAGGTAAAGTTCGTGACTTTGTGAGGTTGTAGGGAGTAATATCTGATCTACTAAACGATTTTAAAAATTCTATTACCACCCAAAGTCACGTTATTTGTGAGTGTCATAGGTTGTATATATTAACTCAAAATGGAAATACTTTTTGTGGCAGTCGGAATTGTAAAGTAAGTCTGAGAAAAAACGGTCGAACGAAAACGTTTCTTACGAACGGGGCATTAACGATGAGAGATATACTTGTGATTGAGTTCTAAAGAAAAGTTGTAGAGCTTGATAATGCCTACAAAAAATCACCGACAGCATAAATGTAACTTTTATATATAGGTCACAATAAGTTGTTTTTTTTTTATATTAAAAAAAATAATTAAAATCATTAAGTGATGTTTATTGGTTATAATATTATTAGCAACAATTATGAATTCTTATTAATATGACATGATATAATAACTGAGCAATTCGTAGCCGAATGAGCTAGTTTCGAAATGAAAAGAATGAATATACAAAACTAAAATTTCAAATGACTTCATATTTAGACTTACAAAGAATGATATTATAAATACTAACGTTTTATAATATCATTGCTTACAACATTCAACAGTGTAAATATAAATTAACTTTGATGATTCAAAATTAAGTCATTCTTCCATTCACTTTGTTATTTTTGGAATATAACATTTAAATTAAAATGTATAATATTCAATGTTCCAAATATAAATCTCACCATAGGTATGGCTTTCACATTCCTGTTTTCCTTTGCCTTTGTGGTTTTTGTCGTCGTAAACGTTTAATTGTTTAGCTTTTGTGGTTTCAGTACACGGTGGCCCTGATTAGATCAAAGCGAAATTTGAGGAAATAATATTGTTACCTTCAAAACGCAACCCAAAATATGATACATACAAGGTGCGTTAAATAGAACGTGAGAATGTGATACCAACTCTTTGAAAGATAAAACCGCAAATACTGGCTGGCGACGCTGGATTATGCGGTATATAATAAAAACAAAACCCGAATTATGTCATAGTTTTTTAATTGAGAACTGTTTGATTTTTAAACGACAAACGCTTCACTAGGAGTTTTTGGCGGGATTTTAGTCTGTCATGTAGTATGTTTTATATTTTATTCATAATCTTATGTTGTTCGACTCTATATTTTGTAAATTCGATGGTGTTTTACGTAATATAGTTTATTGTGCATAAGTGAAGTGAATGGAAAATAATACCCCGGAGCATGAAATTCTGAGATGCCACAAAAACTCCCAGGTAGGTTCTAACAAGGGATCTACCATCTAGTTAGAATATTGACTCACACGACGCTTGATATTGAAGTGATCGCACGACGCTTGTAATATTATTAACTACGCAACAATGGCAATAATAATCTGAAAGATTGATTGCCAAAAATATGGTAAAAAAACACTTCACTACGTGGGGTTATTATAAAAGTATAACGTTCCTGATATTCTTTTCGTCTCATATGCAGGTTATTATAATATAAAAAAAGATTCTCATAATATACGACAACTAGATCGTCGTTGAAGATAATAATTTACAATTTAAAAAGAGTAATGACTTTCAAAGTTAGCTCTAAGGCGTATGTAAAATAACATAGTCGTGACTTAAAGACCGTATAGAAAGGTAATGTACGAATAACTTCGTTTTATAATATGACGAATCACAATGTCCTTAAACCTTATACAGACAATATGTTTATTATAGCCTTTGAGTGGAAACTGTATCTCAGTAAATGTTGGGTATCTTAAGCTAGATGGAGTGACGATTTCCGTAAGCCTAGGGTCGGATAAAACAGGCCTCCAAGACAGACTTATGAACATCAGTGTATTGAGAGTTGATAGTGATGGAAAAGGCAAGAATTTATGTTTATCTTATATTATTTATGTACCCAAAAATATTTAAAAGAATAACTAACTGAATGACTGACATATCAACACAGCCCAAACTACTAGAGCTACATAGGGTCGTGAAAATGAGTACGTTGACACAGTATAATTATGAGAGACAGTATGGAAACTACGAACAAACGCTCGAAAATGGTACACTCACACAAACACGCGCATCGACGAGAGTTTTTGAAAGAAACTATATGGACAGCACCGCGAGGTTCCCTTAGGGGTCGTGTCGATGTGCATGTTTGTGTGAATGTGCTGGTGCGAGCGTTTATAGGGAGTTTCCCAACTGTCTGTTATGTGTACTGTGATGTTGAATACTTTTACACCGTAGGTATACACCAAGGAATAATTTATGGAAATTCATTTCCTAAGTAAAAAAGGGGATGAGAGTTAGAATAAAGATCCGTCATTTTTGTTAGTTCCATGAAGATTGACATGTAACAATTCAGTTAGTGAGTAAAGATGATGTATTTCATAGTGTTTTATTGAAGTTATACTTCTTTTAGCGCGTTAGGGAAAAATTATGACAGTAAATTTTAAGATGCGCGCGCACACCGTCACGAAAAACCGACACCCTGAAGTTATTGAGATGAGCGCGCACATCGTCCCGAAAAAACGAACGATCAGTACCAGCCTGTCCCTCGAAACAGAGCGTGCTCACGCCCACGCCCGCGTAACCAGATCGCGCCGCCACAGTATAGGGGTTAACTTCGCTCCCGCACACCCGATTAGGCCTCCCACGGCAGCGGCTCAAGCCTAGGTTCGATCCCTCGGTAGGGAGCCCTTGAGTGCGTTGCTTGCGCGATACGGTGACACACCCATACATCACTGCTACAACACTACACGATCACCCCCACACACGTGCACGCCTACACGCTACACATTTTGGTGGAAGGGTTTACTTTTTTCCCTTATCGAACTGAAAAACTCTCAATTTTTCGATAAAAATATATGAAGGAGTTGTCGAGGCGTATATGCTTGGTACACATATACATCTCGACAACTCAAACATATATAAATAGTTAGCTAGGTTTGCTAAGATAGGTCGCGATTTTGCATGCAACAGGCAACAGCCAAGCCGATATGTGCTGTGCACCCTTGAGCTGTTTGCCAATATAAAATCGGCTGAGTGCCTTAAGCGCTGCCCTTAGTAGTCCGGTGAAGCTGTAAAGGCCAAAAAATAAAGGCCAATAGCGTAGTCAGTTCGAGAAAAAAAAAACGTCCCGAAAAACCGGCTATAGTTAACATTTTGTTCCTTTGTATTTCTTTATATTAAAACTTTAAACCTAATCAATACCTTTTTTATATTGTGTCGTTTTTTCTACAAACGTAGAATAAGGTAATGATATTTTTTTTATCAAAAAATTTAAAAAGAAGATAGAAAAATAGATTAAAATATAAAATATTTTTATATTGTTACGCTAAAGAAGTATAACTTCTAACGCGTGTACATAAGTACACACACCATTTTTTTTTCAAATTGAATATCCTATATAATATAGATCTAAATAAGATAGAAAGATAAAGGAAGTCGCGGTCGGCAGTTAGTACACTATTAAATGACCAAAGTATTTTTACCACAAAAATTTAAAGGAAACCAATATAATGATAAGGGCTGGCAACGGATCTGTGATTCTTGTCGTATTGCAGGTGTCCATAGGCGGCGGTGATCGCTTACCATAAGGTGACCTGCATATTCGTTTGCCACCAATGGTATAAAGAAATCCTATAGACTATTGTAAAGTAATCTCATTTAAAATTTGAATAAAATATTATATCTGTAACTCACAAGCCGGTGTTCCATGTTGTGGTACATAGACTGGTGTTGCTAGATTTCTTGAATTATACGTTCTATCTGGTCCAATAAAGTTTTGATTTTGATAATTTACACCGAAATTATTACGTGTGGTCCCATTTCCTTGTATTGTTTCTCCTACACAGCGTATAAATTAATCAATTAATAGTATTGTATCAAATATAAAAATGATTGGCCTAATGGATTATATATATATATATATATTTTATGTTATATAGTAGGCAAACGAACATGCGGGTCACCTGTTGTTAAGCGATCACCGCCGTCCATAGACTCTAGCAACCCCAGAGGAGTCGCAAGTGCGTTGCCAGCCTGTGTTTGTGGGAATGGAGAGAAAGGGGGAGGGGAAGGAAGAGGAGAAGGGAGGGGAGGGGAGATGGGTCTCCGGCGCTCTCACTGACAGAACGAAACGCAACAATGTAAGCACTGTTACTTCACGTCGGTTTTCTGTGAGAGGGTGGTGCTACCCCGGACGAGTCGACCCATTCATGCTGAAACCAATAATTGCTTTAGCGTGGCTCTACCACTACAAAAATAAAATCTATACTAATATATAAAAGCTGAAGAGTTTGTTTGTTAGTTCGTTTATTTGGTTGAACGCGCTAATCTCAAGAACTACCGGTCCGATTTGAAAGGTTTCTTTAAGTGTTAGATAGCTCATTTATCGAGGATGGCTATAGGCTACATATTATCATGTTAAAGCCAATAGGAACTGAGCACTAATGAAGAATGTCTCAAAATCGGGTTATGTTTGAAGCTTCCGCTGCGTGTTAATGTCAGTATTATATGCGTTGCCATGGTAACGCGATAATATTCTATCGGAAATATTGCCATGGTTTATTTTGTGTTCCTATTCAAAAAGTTTATTATACGTTAGTTTTCTTTACAATTTTTAATTATACGTGTTACGTTTATATTGCAAAGATTTCTAAAGTTTTTTTTTTTTTTTAACTTTATTTTTGACAATCAATCTTTCCGATTATTACTGCCATTCTCACGTAGTCAATAATATCACAAACTTCGTGTGATCATTCCAATATTAAGCATCGTGTGAAACCATATTCTAACAAGATGGTGGATCCCTTGCTAGAACCTTCCAGGGAGTTTTTGTGGCATCTCAGAATTTCATGCTCCGTGTTATTATTTTCCATTCACTTCACTTATGAATAATAAACTAACTATATTACGTAAAACACCACCAAATTTACAAAATATAGAGTCCAATAACACAAGATTATGAATAAAATATAAAATCCACTACATGACAGACTAAGATCCCGCCAAAAACTCCATTTCTAAAGTTTATTTTGTGTTGTGTAGTAATAATATTCGTCCAATAAGACAGTCGAAGGAATTAACCCATACTGCCAACTCTGAAGTTTATAGGTCTATAGGTTGTTTTCTTCTATGTCCAAGTTAATGTAAATATATAAGCGCCAAATCCTCTATATAATATTTCCTAAATTTTTATCTTCTTAATTTTCAAGACCACACAATTCATGCTCCGTGGTATTATTTTTTATTCATTTCACTTATGCATAATAAACGAACCATATTACATAAATCGTCACCAATCGAACACAATATAGAGACAAGTAATACAAGATTATGAATAAAATATAAAATCCACTACATGACAGACTAAAATCCCGCCAAAAACTCATAGAAAATTTTATTCTACGTTAGTTTTGTTCCCAATTTTTGATTTGTGATATATTACGTATTATAAAAGTAAAGTAAGTGTATTTTATATTAAAATAAATACTTTTTGGTGAATAAATATATCTGTGATGCTACAAATATCATTTTTTTTTAATTCTGTCGATATGTCTGTTTTTTTATTTGTTTTGGGTAATCTCCGAAACGGCTGGACCTATTTGAATAGTTTTTTTTTTCTTAGAAATGACAACGCTATTCATCTAGCAAGGTCTTAACAGCTTCACCGGACTATATGTAATATTTGAACGGGAATTTTACGGGCAAACACGGGTAACTAATTAGCTGTTTTATTTTAAGCTAGCGGGTTCAGCAGACGTTGCCCGCTCTGATAATAAGACAAACTATACCTAGACCTTGCCTAAGAATCATTTTATATATTAGTGAAAACAACATAAAGATGCGTTCTGTAGTTTTTGATCTTATCGCGAACAGATATATAGACAGAGTTGGCTGTTCCACTTTGTTTTACACTATGTAGTGATGAACTGTTATCCGTGCATTCGTCCGTTTGAAATTAATAAAAAATATGTTTTTCACTGTAAACAGGCGCGTTTGACGTGCGCTGTACTGGAATCCAAGAATAAATATAATTGAAATTCTTATGTTTATATGTGATTTAAATTATATCAAGGTATAATAATTATATCGACACTATAGACATATTATATCTATATAATAAAAGATTTAACACATATTGTTTGATAATGTTTAGCTTAATGTTTTCATTACTTTCTTATATAGTGTAAGTGAGCACTGAGGGTGATATATAGCAGTTTAAAGTTCCAGTTATGTGGCTGATGATAAATCCCATCTCATTCGATACACTATTAGTATTCACATATATAATGTACACGTTACCTGTTACAGTAGTAGATTATGTGCGTGTGATGCTTACAAATATTTTTGAAAGAGTATTATTGTAATTTACACTAGATGTGTAATCACAATTTTAAATTTATTTAATATATTTAAAAAACGCGTGCAAAGCCGCGGGTAACAGCTAGTATAATATATATATTCAGTTATTAAAGAAATACAGTATATATACAACACTTAATGAAAATACAAAGAATGGAATATATTTAAATTGCAACATGTATTTTTTGCAATAAGGAGTGATAAATTATTGTAATGTCATTGGTTCGTACACACCGAGTTACTTACCAGTAGATTGTACTTTTTGTGGTAATATTATAACGTTATTTATATCAGGTCCGATAAAATTCTGATTGTTATAATCTACGCCGATATTTGTATTATTTGTAGAACTTTGTCCTTGCATTGTTTGTCCTATACATATAAGAATATGTTTATATTATAGGGAATGCCATCTTTTTTATTATTATTACAAGCTTTTATTTAGCTTACAATTTTTGTTATTTTGGTTAGGTCAAACATTGCAAGTCGAATTAGAAGATATTTATTCCTTTTGACCTATTTCTTTGCAATGTTGCATAGTTTTCACTCTTGAGTGAATCTTCTATATTACAGGAAAACAATTTAATCAAAAAAATATAACAAAAATCCAATATCTCATATCGTTCCCAGGCGGTCACCCATCCAAGTACTGACTGAGGTCAACGTTGTTTAACTTTGGTGATTGGAGGAAAACCAATGTTTTTATCACTCTACCCGACACAATATTTACTACCACCACTTTTGTTCATAAAAAAGTTTACCAATCAGAAATACAAAGTCTCTCCATAAGAGGTTTCACTAGTATTAATAGATTGATCTATGAAATGATATAGGCCAGCTGTACTCAACCCACCGGGTCTTTGTAGTTGGCTCACTTGATTATACTTTATTTTCATTTATTTTAAATTTCGTGCCGATCGGAAAAAAATTAAGCCGTCACGGGACATCTGGCAGATGTGCAACATCAAAATTGTTTTGTATAAGTTATATGCATTAAAGCACAGATTACCACAGGAATCAATTATGACATAATTAACAGATAAAGCTAAAAAATTTACAAATTAGTTCCATAAAATAATGACTGTTTATTTATTTTATTACATAAATATTTATTTTTATTTAATATTATTGACCTGGAATGGTCTTCACAGCTTCACCGAGCTATTGAGGCGAGCGCTAAAGGCACTCAGCCCATTTCGGATGTTTGGGCGACTAACTCAAGGGTGCCCGGAACAACTCGGCTTGGACTGTCGCCTGTTTTGTGTAAAGATCGCGAACTATCTGAGATAACCTAAGCTAAGCTATCTAGATATACGTATATGAGTTATTGAAACATGCATGTATACCAAGCATGCGTGCCTCAACAACTCCTATATGTATTTTGTGTCGGAAAAATTTCTCAAAACTATATAGGATAAGGAAAAATAAGGGTAGAACTCTTTGTCGTTTTTGAGTTTTTGAATATTTCGTTAATAGTGCAATGTTCGTGTTATGCGTCGCCATGCCAACAACCAGGTTTACCCTCCGCCTATAGGTGTTTCATATCAAAACTATGAACACATAAATTAAATAGATCCCAGATAACCAGACCCAAATGCGATCCTTGTTATATAAAGGTTATACCTAGCTTATTTTATTGCACAATCATTTTTCACTATATTAATAGGTGGTTAATTTGAAATTCGTTTTTTTTTAATTTACAACCAAAATGTTTGTAGTTTTCATCCCGCAACACCATTAGTGGAACGTGTTTGTGGCCCCTTTAAAAAAAAGGTTGAGTACCACTGGTATAAGCATTGCATTTTAATGTATCTATCTATTCGAGAACTAAATATATCTGACTCCGATGGTTGTAAGACATCTTTTAATAATTCACTAGGCTATTTAATACACTCTAGTTAAAATTCCTTCAAACAACCTATTGATATAGTTGCACCTGTTGTTGGTATATGGCAACCAGTTTTTGAATAATAATAATCACAATTGTGAAATTAATATATTACCTGTTACTATAAATTGGGCGCTGTTGTCGGAATAACCGGTTAAGTATCTGGGATCAATGCCAGACAACATCTGGGCTTGGCCAGGTGGTAACTGTCAGGAAATAGTACCCTTACAATACCATATAATACGATTGTACAAATGGAAGCTACTATACAATAAAATAAACATAGTGGAAAGTACGATATTGTTAATTGTAAATTAGAAATATTTCAAGATAATACAGCGTAAAATCTTCCCCTCCCCCGCCTCTATCCCCCCCCCCCCCCCCCCCCCAACACAGGCTGGTAACGCACTTGCGACACCTCTGATGTTACTGGAGTCTATGAACGTTGGTGATCACTTAATATCAGATAACCCATCTGTTCGTTTGCCTCCTAAGATACAAAAAACAAGGCTTATGTATTTTTTTTTCAATCTGACTACGCTATTGACCTAGCAAGGTCTTAACACCTTCACCGGACTACGTCTTATGTAAATATATATATTAAACACATACTAGTGGTTGTCCAGCAGTCAAAGTTCGACTATACTTCTTTAATTTTTAATTTTCACTATTATTGAAGCTTTTTTGCCAACAATTGTACAAATATTATAGTTTAGTATGTTTAATCTTCTTTTCTCTTTGTTAAAGATTTTTTTTTGTCATCGGAGGCAAATGAACATGCGGGTCACCTGGTTTTAAGTGATCACCGCCGTCCATAGACATTAGCAACACCATGGGAGTTGCAAGTACGTTGCCAACCTGTGTTTGGGTGTAGGGGGAAGAGTGGAGGGAAGAAGGGGAAGGGAGGGAAGATGGGCCTCCGGCGCTCTCACTGCAAGCATTGTTACTTCACGTCGGTTATCTGTGAGAGAGTGATACTAACCCGAACAAGCCGACCTATTCATGCTGAAACCAGTAATAGCTTCAGGGTGGCTCTACCACCTAAAAAGATATCTACGTTCAATTACCTATGTATTTATTTTGATTACATTATCCGTTAGTATTGATACGATATCAAAGGGAATTTAAAACCCTTGTTTTGTTAAAAGAGATCAATACTGATATAAAAATTTCCTTACATTAGCTGGTGATGTTGTTTGAACGAAGGGTTGAGCTGAATTCGTATAAGAAAAACCTACGTATCCCAAATTAGACACACGCTGCATATTTGAGAATTCGTGAGATCTGTAGTATATATTATCGGGTGGAGAACTGAAAAGGTAAAATTATCAATTTATCCTAGATAAGCTCGTAGTTACTTCAGAAAAAAATCAGTACTTGCCTAAAAAATCTCTCAAAATTAAAAAAGTTTTGTATCAACCTGAAACGACTAACAGTCTAGGCCATAACATAGAAGTATATGATAACTAATAAAAACTATAAAATTCTAATTAATTTCAATGTATTTCTGATACAATAATATATTTCGTTGTTAAAATACTATATTAACAGTAAGTACATATGTACGTATTCAAAAGAGAAAAAGTTAAAATTTAAACCGTTACTGACATCTGTTATACGTAATGCAATTTATAAAAATCAAGAAATTATTACTTACACCATATTATTATTGGTACCGACAGTATTCGTGGAAAATGCAATGATTTGATTTCCCTGAGGATAATCTAAAAAAGAAACGTGCACGATATATTTAGGTATGTAAATTATGAATTAATCGTTAATATTAAATGGAATCCTAACCTGCATTGGCTCTTGGTTCTCTAATAATATATCTATCCATGTTTCTGATGATATTTCTAGAAAAAAATAATTATTGTTATTTTAGTTTGTATTGTTTGTAAAGTACTCGTTGCCGCCAATTTTTGTTATATTTATTTTTCCACTATTTTGTAGGCAAAGATAATAGCCAAATTGCAGTAAAAAAGGATGCTAGAAAAACATAATTAAATATAATAAAAAAATATAATATTTAAGATTACCAAACAATTCTAACTTGTTTATATAAATTAATAAAATATTTGCATCGCTAAATTTTTTTGTTTGTTAAATAAAGGTTTAGCTTTGATTTAGCACAAACATGTTGGTACAAATTCTCGACTGACAAATCGTAAGATGACATTTTTGACGTTTGACATTAGACAAACGAATTGACGGTCTTGAACTAGTGAAATCATATTTTTCAAGTTTACATACTGACTACCGTATAAATCACAGAGTACTTTATACTATTGGAAAGTATAAATACAGGACAAGAGTCAAGAATAAGTCAGACAATATGGAACTCCAAGATACCTATTACAACAAATCAGAATATGTGGAGACTGTAAGGAGCAAACCATTGCCAATTTTTGCATTCGGTCCCATTTAAGACTTTTAATATAATATTTTCCAGGCCTCCGGTAACAAAGTTAGCAGACAAACAGTACTTTGTGGATCACAAAATATAGTTTTACATGGTAAAGTAATAGTACAGAGCGATGCAATCATCAGAGGTGATCTAGCCAACGTAAAAACTGGAAGATTTTGTATTATAAGTAAAGGATCCGTTATTCGGCCTCCTTTTAAGAAATTCAGTAAAGGGTATGTTTTTTTCTACTTGTAAAGAACTTTAGTGAAGTTATTTAAATAGTTACTGTAAGTAGTATACCAATTTCACTGATAGAGAATAATTATTGTGTTACAAATGCAAGTAACATTTAGTGTAAGTAGATAAAATAACCCATAGCAGATTTAATATGTCTATTTTAATTTCATGGTAATTTTATTTTATTTTCAGTGTAGCTTTCTTCCCTCTACAAATGGGAGATCACGTGTTCGTTGGTGAAAGTACAGTTGTTAATGCTGCTGTTGTTGGCTCATATGTTTATATTGGGAAGAATGTGGTTATTGTAAGTTTAAATCTCACGAAAATTATGTATGTGGAAATGTAAAAAATTACGACTTATTTCTGTTTCAATTATAATGGAATAACTTTCAATAAATAAAAGTAGTACTTGGCAATTTTATATGCATGAATTACAAAATCATAGTTTAATTACAAAGAGGAAAGTTAATTTATGCTAATCTTTACCAATATTGTTAATTTTCTTTTGTTTTTGTGCTGCTACCCAAAATGCTTGCATCATTATCACAGGCCTAGTCTCGAAGTTCACAGTTACACAGTTAACTTATTAGTTTGTCATATATTTAACCTAAAATGTAACAAAAACTTGGTTATTTTGTTAAGAACCAAATTTTATGATGTAAACATGTATTGTGGGTTGGATATAAAAGCTTAGTGTATCACTGTATTGTCATTGTTAATGGTTTAAGCAACAATTCACAAGATGGCTGGTTTATTTGAAATATTTAATATTATTACTAATATGTATTCCTAAGTTACCTACCATAACTAACTATATTATAATATCTAGTCTGTGCAGGTATCTATTTTTAATAAATAGATCCCATCATTTTTAAAAGTAATTATTAAGTCATAAGTGCTCTTATGGGTTTGTTTCATTTCTTAATGATGAATTAATTTGAAGCAGTAACAAGTACAAATACTCATCTTTTATTAACACATTGTTGCCTTGCAATGTTACTGAGAATTTATTTCATGTTACAGGCTATTATTATGACTATTCTTTGTTCTTTTTCTTTCTGTGAAAGAAAACCTCATTGCTTAGTTTACTTGTATGTGGTCTGCAACATTTGGCTGTGAAATCACAAGTTATCTTGTTACCTGTTCATAATATATTGACAGGAGTCGTCTCTCATTCACTCTTGATTATGTGATTAGTATTCAATAAAAAGACTTACCTGAGAGAATATATCTACAGGAAATTAAAAACAGTTTTTCTTGTACGGAATATTATTTATGGAATATGTACAAATTGATTTTATCAAACTTAAATAACTATAATACTATAACAATAAATTATAGATTTCTAATTTTTCTTTTCAGGGCAGACGATGTGTTCTCAAAGACTGTTGCATGATTGAAGACAACTCAGTGCTTCCTGCTGAGACAGTGGTGCCTTCTTTCGCTAGATTTTCGGGTAGTCCAGCAAAGCTGATCACAACATTACCAGAAGCTATGCCTGACCTAATGACAGAGTTTACTAAAAGTTATTACCAGCATTTTTTACCAACTACTGTAAATTAATCATTTAATGCATATCATGTTTTTTTTATTGTCTTAATTTAAGTAAATAAAAATATTGCTAGTAAATGCAATATTTTTTTATATATTTTTATTTTCTAAATGGCTGTAAACACGATTACATTATTTTTTTTTCTAATTTATTATGTAATGTATAAAAAAATACTGTACTGAAAAGATGATGGAATAAAAACATTAATAACTTTAAATATGTTCTTTATATTTAGTCATTTTGAAGTTCACAATAGTATTTATCTTCTTTTCGTATGGATATTTTACATACTTCCTCTATTACAGACAAAAAACAAATTTATATTTAAGAAATTAATGAAAATAAAAATTCTTGAGGAACAAACATTAGGCCGTTTATAATTATATTATATCAACAGATTACCACAATTTTATACTGTAATGTTTTTCTCTTATTATTTTATTTTTGGTTATTATTGTATTGTAGTAATAGATATTATATTTTATGTTTATGTCCACACTTGGGCGCGAAAAAGTAATGCATGCTTATATTTTAGCCTTAAATTTAAGGTTTGCTCATTGCCATAGTTTTACATGTTTTATATTTAAAAGTTTTTTTTTGTACAACTGTATTTAGCTATGACAATAAAAATCTTTCTTTCTTTCATTAATTTCATTGTAATACTAATAATATATTTTAATTCATTTATTTTATTACTGCATTTGTCATGTGTAACTCTGTAAATAAAAACAATATAAAAAGTAAATGTTGCAAAATCTGTTCAATAACAGCCCAAATTCAATGGGATCCCAAAATTTTACTCCCTATATATAAATTTTTCTGTATTTTCATTTGACATGGTAATATTGTACATACAATTTTTTAACTTTATAATGAAAAAAATAGTGTAAAATGGAACGGAAATTTAGTTTGTTGACAATGACAGAAAGGCACAGACTTATAACGTTTTCCAAAATGAATATAATGTATTTACTTAGCTGCATTATGAACCTTATTTCTGGCGACGAAGACTTATAATAAAAGACGTTTTGACACACAAAACAAGTTTCTGAGAGTTTGTGTGTGACATTGTGGTTTCGAAAAAATTGCCGTCGTAGGCTGATAGCATAAATGTTTGATCCAATGTCTTTTATTTTATATGTGTTAATTTCTAATAAAAAGTAGTTATTATATATAGATTAGAAACACAAAGTCTTATTGTTTCGTTCTCAATGATATGGAATATCATTATTCGGATATGTGTATACCAAATGACCACCATAATGGTGAGTGTATTTATTTTCTGTAAATCAATAAAATGTATGAAATTTATGGTAAATACACGATATAATTACTGGTTATGACGTTCTTTCATTTATACAACAGATGCGGCATGATTAAACCACTTGTTTATGTTTATTTTGTTACTGACCGAAAAAGCGCATACTAAGATTCGCTATCAAGAACTTTAGTATATCAGGAAAACAAAACCTACAAACTATGATCAAAGCAATAAATGCTTGCAAATATCACTTCGGAGAGTTTTTATGTCAAGTTAGTTTGGAACGTGAGACTTCTTACCAATCATTCACAAATTTCTAATCGTCTCTTGGTTATACGTATGTTTCATCTCTAATAAAAAAGTAAACGCATTATTTTACAAATTTTGAAAATAAAAATTCTATACTTTCTTAAAAGCGTAAACAGAAAAATAACCTAAAGTATCAGGGAGGGAAAGTCTTTGATGCCTTGACCTCAATCTTTGGGTCCAGGGTACCATCCATGTCATCAAAACATGGCCGTCTGTGGTATCAAATTTGTTATTGTGATGCTATGTCATGATTATGGCTAACAGAATTATTATATATAAAAAAAAATCTGTGTGCGATACATAGATTGTTTTAGATATTTATATATTGTAGGTATTTTATGTTACATTGTTTGAAAACATACAAAGTTATGTAGAGAGAGGATTTGATTCTTTTTTGTCACAAAGATAATAGTTTAAGAAAACCCTTATTTCGTCTCAAATTTTAAATCAAATCGAATTAAATAACCTGATTTAAAGATTTTAAAAGTGTTGTGTTCACCTACATTACTTTCATATTATTTTTATACTTTTTTTTATATCAATGCCATGCCTTGCCATTTTTAATCAGCAAATGCTATGTATGATATGGTTTGTTATAGTTTAAACTTTTATCATTTATATTTGTTAAATTGTTATGCAAACCTTTGTAGTTAATATTATAATTAAAAAGATTATTACACAAAAATATTAATTTATTTTAAATTTACAGAATAGATTATATCAGGTTTGTACTGTGTTTTATATTTGTTTATATATTTTAAATTAGGGTCTGCTTGCAACTTCATCCACATGGAGTAATTACTTTGGGCTAATGCTAACATCCAGGGGAAGCTCAGGAAAAAAACCAGATTTTAAAACATACTTCATTAGTGCTCTGTTCCTATTGGTTTTAGTATGATGATATATAGCCTATAACATTCCTGGACAAATAAGCTATTAAATCTGAAATATTTTTTCAAATCGGATCAGTGGATCCTAAGATTACCCCCTACAACATCACATACTTTACCTCTTTATTATATTAGTACAGATTACAAAATAAATAATTACAGTTTTAAAGATAGAAACATCTTATGAAATTATTTTAATTTTCCAATCCAGATTGTTTTTAATGTGTTAATAATAATACTAATTTTTTTCTTGTTTTAGGTCATTATATAGCAGAATATGTGCCTCCATTTAATATACCTACTAGAAATGGTGAATATGAAGTTCGCAGCAGTGTACTAGTAGATGGAGGTGATAGATTTGGTGTTTCTGCTGTTGTCTTTGACAAGTATGAGGAACTGTTGTGGATGGGTAACCAAGGGGTAAGTTGTTAGTATAGTAACGTTAAAGTCGTCATTGATAATGAATATAATTTATTTATTCACATTTAGTTACATACTATTTTCTTATTTGAAAACTAGCCCCAGCCTGCAACTTCGTCCGCGTAGTAATAGTTACTTTGGGCTAACTCTATCATGCAGCGGAAGCTCTCAAGAGGAATAAAATCCTGATTTTCAAACATTTTTTATTGGTGCTCCGCTCCTATTGGTCTTAGCGTGATGTTAACGTTAATGTATTTTCTGGTTTAGTATCCTAGTCACAATCATTTGTATTACCTAGATATGTATAACTTGTTCAGGTCAATATTAATCATTCACTTAAAATAGGTACTATACATTTCAACATATCTGTTGAGTATTAAAAAGATTTATATAAAATGATTAATAAATAAAATTGATTGTAACCATTGCCCATTTTATACAAACATTGAATACACTGCCTCTTAGAGAAGCCGCATGACTGTTACTCTTGTAAAACTAAACTGTTAGAATTTAACGGGTCAAGTATTGTGTGAATAAAAACTCTAATACACAAAACCAGGTTAGGGCCCCCCCCCCCCCCCCCCCCCCCTTGGCAGCGGCTCAAGCCTAGGTCCAAGCCCTCGGCGTGGAACCCTTGAGTGCGCTGCTCGCGCGATACTGTGACACAAAATCACTCCCACACATGTGCACACATACTTGCTTACACATGAAAGTGGAATAGTGAAAATATTTATAAAAGTTTTTTAGGAATGCATGCTTGGTATACATATATGTTCCAATAACTCATGTATGTATGAATAGTTAGCTAAGGTTAGCTCAGATAAGTCGCAAATTCCACATATCAGGCAACAGCCTAATCCGAGGTATGCCATGCACCCTTGAGTTAGTTGTCAAATAAATGGGCTGAGTGCTCTAAGCGCTCGCCTTTGTAGTCTGGTGAAGTTGTTAAGACTTGGCTAGGTCAATAGTATAGTCAGTTCTAGAAAAAAAAATCGAATACACAAATATGTATAAGAATTTTCAATAAATCTGATCTATTTAATGTGAATTCTCATCTACAATTGGTGCTATATTATTATTTTATTATTCTTTTATAATGAAAATTTGTTATACCATCTGAAATTCTGTCCATTTAAACTAATAGCTTTATTGAAATACAAGAAATGTATAAATGTATCTAAATACTTCTAATTTTCAGAAATGCATAAAATATTTTTATTTTCAGGGTCATGTGACTTCATACTATGGTCCTAGTATGCAGAAATATACATCATTCCAAGTCCATGAAACAGATGAAGTCAGAGATATTGTGACACTTGAAAATGGCATATATATTTTAACAAAAACAATTTTAAGGCATCAGATGCGGAGAGGAATTCCGAAACAGACATACAGGTAAATTTAATATAAAATCACTGTGATACACAGTTTGTGGTTGGAAATTAGTTCTTAGAGTATTATCCTTATAACGGAAACATTTGGATGCAGTTATAATTTTTTTTTAAATCATGAGATTGATTCCTGATAATGAAAATGGATGTTTTAAATTCTTAGTTCAGTTTTAGTTTATATCAAAATCATAAATATTATATATATGCACAAAACTCTGCCTTTCAATAAAAATTATGTATCAGTAACAGAAAATATTGAACATAAAATTATTATTTTACATATAAGGTATACATATATATTTTTTATAAATTATGCATTGATTGAAATTTAGTTATAAATAAGCAAAGAGGTAAAAATAATTCTAATTTTATTTATTAATAGGATAAATATTTTATAATATCATCTCATAATTATAGTGACCTGTAAAGTTTTCTAAACACTCCTATTTTAACTCTGTAATAGATAAAGGAATGTTGTTACCTGATATAAGATCAGTGAAGATATATTTTTTTAATACTTTATTGTTTTTTAACATTTTACAACAATATCATCTGATATTAAATGATGAATTTGTATAAAGAGGACTAGATTTGAAATGGAGGCTGCTGGAACACACCTATATGCTTGGCGATAGATTTTAAATTTGAGATTAGTAGCTAATTAATCTGGCTTAGAAAAAACTGTACTACCATGCTATCTCTAGTCCTGTGAATCTGTTAAGACATTGCTAGGTCAATAGCATAGTCAGTTCCAGGAAAAAAACCGTACTATGGTTTTGTTATGATCTTTTCCATTGCCGAATGCTATAGCTCATTTATATTGATTCAGAACTACTTCAATCAATGTGGTGTATGAGCAAGGTAGCTACTGAGCAATCATCGCTTATAAGACTGAAGCTCAGTTTTAATAGTGATAAATCCATACATGCAATGTAAAGGGTGTTATTTGCAGATCAAAAAACATGACGGATATGCAGTGCCTCTATCAAGTTAGTTCAACGAACCTTTTGATGGGTGGTCATCAAGATAAACTCCTTGATTTAGATTTGACGAAGATGGTTGAAACAGTTATTGTGAGTTATATAGTTTATAATTTTTTTAAGCATTTTTTTTTCTTTATTTATTATGTGGTAAAAAGAAACTTCAGCTAGAAACAAAAATATTCCCATTCCATTCAAAATATATCCATATTACAAACTTGGAATGTGTTATATATAACTGAAATGCAATTTAAATATAACAATGTTTGTATTTACTTTATTATGTTTGCTTTTGTAGCCGATTATTTATGTAAGGTAAAATTTATCAAGGTGATAAACTCATGCCCCTAGGAGTTTCCCAGTTTATCTACAGAGTTTGTCACAAGATTTATATTACAAATTTGTTATTTTCATTTTTCTAGCTAATTATTTATGTTAGGTAATATTTTTCGAAGTTGTAGTATGTGAATGCCTAGGAATTCCCATGTTAACCATGTAATTTTCGCTACATGTCTAATGTTACATTTTTTTTATATTCGCTTTACTAGGACATTAGTAATGTAAAATAAAGTTGAGTAGTCCGATGAAGCTGTTATAGCCTTGCTAGACCAATGGCGTAGTCAGTTGCTAAAAAAAAGGTAAAGTTTCTCAATGTTGTACTCTGTGAGCTGATGAAATAGGGTTCATTAAAAGACTTACGTTATAGCAATTGATTGGTCAAGTAAGGCTTGATAGTGGGGCTATGTCCTACCAGTAATCTGATAATTACTGTTTAAAAAAAAGACCTGTTTTTATGGTGAAATTTTTTAAAGGCGTTTAGAGTTTTGTTTAGTATTACTAGAGTAATGCTTGCTTTGGGATGTAAGGGGTGTCGAGTACCATCTTAAGACTTGAGACACCCAAGCCAACCTCACATGCACGTGGTGCACCCTGATGAATAACGAACGAGGCAATGGCGAAAGCGGGGTGGTAGGGTTTTACAGCCCGACTAGGTCGCAACCACCATGCATATGGCGAAAAAGCCCGTCATAGTGACTCGTTTCTGCGCGTCGCGTTTCGGGATTAGCCTGTGCATATCCAGTACCGGGTGACTTTCGTCATTATGGCCGGCATGACAGCAGCGACCGGCGATGGATCATATGTCTCTTGGTGGTTGCCGATGTTTTTGGATTGTACTATGCTTAACATCAGGCATAGGGCAGTCACTATGTCGTGCTTCGATAAAAAAAAGAGTACGTAAGTTACCTCATGATTAATATGATACTAGCTATCTATTTCAATTAAAAATCCTTCTATGAGGTATTTTTTAAAGGGGTTCGAAATCGTGTATGAAGTTTATACGGTTCTAAATTGATTTATGTTATATATTAGGATATTAATTTATTTAAGCCAATAAAAGAAGAAGGTTGCGCGGTACTACGCAGCGGTGGTGGGTCTGTCGTAGCGTGCGGCAGCGCCAGTGGAGTGGTTACGTTACGTGATCTAAGAACACCCGCTACGGCACAGCACACGTTCAGAGCGCACAATGCTTGTCTATCTGACTTGGACATGCAAGGTGATCTCTTGCTCACTTGCGGATTTTCACAATCGTAAGTTTTATACTATTTTATTATGATTTTCACAATTTCTATGAAACATCACTTTTATTTATGATGTGTTTTTTTTTTCAATAACAATATCAAGTGTTTTTTGTATTTCGTTTGATTGAGGAATCTACTCTTAACAGAAAATAATAAAACATTATATTATATAGGATTCTAATTAAGGTATGTTAAAATATATATTTTTGAATAAAGTATAATATAAATATATACTAATAAGTCAACAAAATGTCACTTTATTCGAGTTAGTACTTTTAGTAGTAAAGGTTACACAAACAATTAACTCTTATAAAATCAAAGATAACAAGGTAGGTTAAAAATATATAAATATTTTTTAATAATCTCGTCGACTTTGGATGAACTCTATTCAAAAATGATACTAAAATTCGCCGGGATAGTCAATTAAAATATATTTCTTTTTATCTTTCAGTTACCAAATTATAGGTGAGAGTTACTTTTCTGGTTTTAATGATATACGATTTTTTTTATTACCATATAATCGAGAAAAGTTTATATAACTAATTTTTTATTCATATATATCATAAAAAACACTTTATATGTTTTGTTCACATATAGTAGGATTCAGGTAAATTTGTAATTACAGGGAAATATTTTAATTATTCCTTTGAGTAGCATAGATTGTGTTCAGTGTTCGCCACGCTACCTGAACTCAGTACATGCGACCATGGATAACGAGAAAGACAGAGAATGAGAAGAGCGTATGCTTCATTTTTCTACAATACCCAAAGCAAGTGAGACATTGCTTTTACTCTACCTGACACACGTCGTCTTACGTCGTCTTTTCGTCATTCAAAATGGTTGCAGATCAGAATTTCAAAGCTCACCCATAGGAAGTTTCACTTCAGTGAATTCTACCTAGTATAGGAGTCTCGGGCTCACCACTGTAGGAGCCTAAACTGACTTGAAGAGCGTGAAGTAGACTGCTTAATAACTATATATGTGAGTTTTTGTCGGGATCTCAGTTTATCATGTAGTGGATTTTATATTTTATTCATAATCTTGTGTTATTAAACTCTATATTTTGTAAATTTGGTGGTGTTTTGCGTAATATAGTTAGTTTATTGTGCATAAGTGAAGTGAATGGAAAATAACACCACGGAGCATGAAATTCTGAGATGCCACAAAAACTCCCTGGAAGGTTCTAACAAGGGATCCACCATCTTGTTAGAATATTGACTGACACGACGCTAATTATTGAATTGATTGCACGATGCTTGTAATATTATTGACTAAGTCACAATGGCAGTAATAATCTGAATGATTGATTACCAAAAATAAAGATAAAAAAAACTATGTATGTGGTATTTATAGCTAGCTACAAGATACCTTTCAATTGTAAATAACATACCTATTTACAATAAAGTCAAACGCTTCAGTCAGTCTGCCAAAGAGAGCAACATTAGCAATATTTCCTACAGCCCTTGTATTGGTTTTAATTTTCCATCGCCAACTTTTAATCGCCATGTATTTTGGGGTTTAGTGGTTTTTCTATGCTCAGAGGGTAATATCGTCAAATGTTTCTAGAGTTGGGGGTGCGGTAGTGGAACCCTACGTTGTGATTTGGGACGTCCGCCACCTCCGCAGTAGTAGTCAGGGTGAGGGAGCGTGGTCGATCCAAACTCCGTCTCCACCACTCCTATTACATTTTCTACCGGCTTTCTCTGGTAGAGCGGTTGCGGTGTCTGGGGATGGACATGTAGCACTCTTACACGTGAACGCACCTAATGAGGAACAGTCTGTTTTTCAGGTTAGAAAATATGATATTTAAATAAAATTTCCTAGAGACACAAATTTATCAACATCAGATAATCTTGACGTTATTATTTTAATATTTTATCAAATATAGTGAATTGTTAAAAGACCTTTTCATAGTCAATATTTCGCGTCTCTTAATATATGAAATGATTAACTTTGGATATACGTCTTTGTTACCTAGAAACAATCAACCGCATTTATGTTTAGTTGCATTTTAATTTTAGTCAAACCCTGAATATGTTGCTTATCACAAAATTTTAAAATTTGAACGAAGGCAATAATCGATAGAAAATCATCTCCTGTTTTAACTTTTGCTTATATCTTACATATGAGCATATGTTATAAAATTTGCTTATATGTAAATTATTTTTGATCATACTTTTGCTAGTATGTACGAATATTTGCTCATGTTAAAACATTTGCTTATATTTTAGAACATATTCCATAATACACCTTTGTTATCTAAAACTATCAATCGTATTTATGGTTACTTTCTTCACTAAGTTGATTTTATCAGATTAATATTATATTAACAGTTTGGGAAGAGGGAAACGATTTAAAAAGTGTTTCTCATATCTTAGAACATTTGTTTATGTGTTAGAACGTTTTCTTATATGTTAAAACATTGTCTCATATGTTGAAATATGTACCCATATGTTAGGACAAACATTTGCTAATAATATATTAAGACATTTGCTTGTGTGTAACAAAGTTTTGCTCATATGTTAAAAACACATAAAAATTCGCAACTATCTCTGTCAGGTAGATACTCAAAGCTCTCAGTGCAGTGTTATTGATGTATCGGCTACGAGTCAGGCGTTAGCTTTCGCGGACCAGTCCGGACATCTGCACTTGTTTTCTCCATCACAGAACCACGACCCTGTGTTCAACAATTTCTCGAGGTGAGATTTAAATATATTTAATGTGGGAAATAAACAGACGACACCGAAATGAACAAAAAAGAGTTACAAAGATATTATAACACAAAATAAATAAAAGGAATTAAATATTACTAGATATTAAAATTATGCCATGGTATTACTAGAATGGCGCACAATTCAGGATTTAACTTTCAAATTGAAGTTGTTTATGAGATCTTAAGTATGTTATGTAATTGTTATTTATTAGATATAATTCAAAAACTTACGGTATTTATCCGTAGTAATTGTAATATTGTTTGCATTTTGAGTAATATAGTCAGGTTATTGTGCATTAAAAATGCAAGTTGATTAAAAATAATGACATAGTACTTTAGTTTTGGGATGTTTTAAATACCTCGGAAAAGTTCTAATAAGGAGACTACCTCATTGTTAGAACCGTTGAATTCTACACAAGAAACTTTGTGAGACGGAATAATTAACCACTTGATAGTGTCACTGGTACCATTCAATCTTCAATAATTAGATTTGGTACTAGTACAGAATGAAAAGAAGTAATTTTACATTCACTTTTATTAATATTGAGAGATAAATGCTGTGGAACTTTATATAGTGACAAAACGAAATATTATTATAGAATATAGACAAAAGTTTTATTTTTTATTTCTACTCATATTGTTATTATGAAAATCAATAAATTGCTATTTGTATTGCAATATTTTATGTATTAAATATCTTGGATAAATTAGACAGGTATGAAAACAAATTTTAGCTGACAAATTGACAATTTTTTATTTTCATTGTATTTACCTATATAGTATTAATTAACAAAGTACATAATGATAGACAATCGAATGTTGATCGAGAAAAAAATTGAAATACTAAACATAACGCGGAACAAATTATTATTATATAAATAAAATATTTTAATTTTCGTAGAGCGACCGAGTTCGCAGATTCGACGCCCGAGTTGCCTCGAGCGAGCCTAGACGATAACAAATTCCGTCTCACTTCAATACCAATGCCGGCGTTGGCCTCGGGCTCCAAATGGTTCCACGAATTACCACCTGATTTTTTCAAAAAAGTTTACAGGTTCGTAACACGACGGATAATTTGTGCCAATTTAAATTATTAAAGAGAAAAAATTGAGACCGGAGTTGTTGGCGGGATATTGGAATTTCATATAGTGTCTTTTATATTTTATTCATAATCTTGTGTTATTTGGCTCTATATTCTGTAATGTTGGCGGCGGTTTACGTAATATAGTTTGGTTTTTATGCACAAGTGAAGTGGATCAGAAATAATACCATGGAGCATGGATTCTGATTTGTAACAAAAAAGTCCCTGGAAAGTTCTAACAAGACGGTCACTATCTTGTAAGGTCAGTGGAAATGATCGCAAGAACGTCGCCATATCACTATTCACTACTCGACGATGGCAGTATTAATCTGCTAGAAGATTGGTTACCAAAAAATAATAATTAAAAAAAACTGATGACCGCCTGTGACTTTGTACCCTTTAGTTACTTAATCAATTTCATAAACAATACAGAGTTTATAGTGCCCGGGGATAATGTACGTTTTCGGGCTATTAAAAAAATTCTTAATCAGTGTTCCCATTAGGGAGCCCGTTATTTACCAAGTTGGCTTTTTTGACTTGGGTATTATTCAAATCGTTAGTAGTATAGTCTAAAAATATTTAAGGAAATAAAGAAAAAAAAAAAATTTTTTTATTACACTAGTTGATGCAAGCAACTTAATTTGCGTTGTTTCTTATTTTATCAATATATTTTATACCTATACTAAAGAAAAAATATTGAAGACATACAAATACTGAAGGCAAAATATACTTTGCTTGGAAAGTTATCTTGTAATCAATGTTATCCGTTTATATTCCATATATGTATGCGCACTATACCGTTTGCCCCCATTATTTAAACATGGACTCCAGACGTATAATGTTCATAAAGATCGAAGTTTCTTAAAACTTTAATTATTCTTTATTAAATAAACATTTCGTGTTAATTATTTTTTTAGATAACAGGCAAGTATGTAAGTAGTATAATTAAAACAAAAATGGTCGAAATATATCCAGTAGTCTTTGCGTGATGCGTGCACAACTTTTCACACGATCACCCCCACACACGTACACGCCTACATGCTTACACATGAAAGTTGAAGAGTTTCCTTTTTTTTCCCTTATCGAACTGAAAAACTCTCAATTTTCCAATAATAAATATATGGAGGAGTTGTTGAGGCTTGTATGCTTGGTACAAACATACGTTTCAACAACTCATACATATATGAATAGTTAGCTAGGTTAGCGAAGATAGGTCACGATTTTGCATGCAACAGGCAACAGCCAAGCCGAAGTGTGCCGTGCACCCTTGAGCTGGTTGCCAAAATAAAATCGGTTGAGTGACTTAAGCGCTCGCCTTAGTAGTCCGGTGAAGCTGTTAAGACCTTGCTGGGTCAATAGCGTAGTCATTTGGAAAAAAAAAAGCGCACAACAATTGACCTTTATCATTTTAAAGAAGATGTTTATATAATAATAAATGTTTGTATATCTGAAATCGATTAAAACGAAAATCTTTTATCGATTATTTAATCGTTGTCACAAGCGAGAGTTTGTGTTCATGAGAGAGGTCTTTATGCTATTCATCCAACTATATTTAGACACCAGTTAACCCTAGGCTATATGTTGTTTCTATTTAGTTGTACCCTGTAATTTAACACAGATGGGGTCGCGGATGATCGATAGTAATAATATAAATTTCATATAGTACACCATTTTGATATTTCTTATATAAACCTTACTTTTTTTAAGTTAAAGTATGTAAAAATATTTTAGGAAACCAAAACCTATCGATCCTGAAGTGTTGAGAACAATGAAAATGCAAGGGCCAATAGGTTACGCACCAAATCCTGGAACATTTAAGAGGAATCAGGTATATCATTTAAATTGACATTTTTTTTTTTGTAACTACTTCGATCATCAGTTAAATGAGTATTTTATTACTTGAACTTAAATAGTAGAAATGTTTAAGATAATCATAATATGTCTACTGAATAGTCGCTTGCAAATAACATCTGTTGCTAGACTGCCGTCTTGTTTAGTCTTGAACCCCATCCAAAATCATATTAAAATATGGGTTTTAGAAGTGGTATCCCTGATGTTTGTCCATTTTATTGATTTTTTTTATTCCTCCTCCCACTACTACTAAATATTCTGTCTGAAAGCCTTTTTTAGAAAAAACTTGTATTTCCCTATTTTAATTTATTTCCATACAAAACGTAACCGAGTGCTGACGAAGTATAATCCAAGGATAATAGTAATAATTTATGCGACTCAATAAATCCTTCTGTTTTATTTTATTAATTCCATAAATTCCCTTCGTTCATTTTAGTCACCCCGAAAATCTTCTCACTTCGTTTTTTTTCACCCATAAATCCCTCCGGTTCACTTTTTCAGCGTGTAAACCAGGTTTCATTTTTTATTCGCTCTGAAAAACCGCGGTTCATGTTTTATTCGCTCTGTAAATCCCTTGGTTCATGTTTTTATTTGCTCTGTAAATCCCTCGGTGCATGTATTATTTGCTCTGTAAATCCCTCGTGTCATGTTTTATTTGCTCTCTAAATTCCACGGTTCATGTTTTATTCGATCTGTAAATCTCTCGGTTCATGTTTTTTTATTCGCTCTGTAAATCCCTTGGTTCATGTATTATTTGCTTTGTAAATCCCTCGATTCATGTTTTATTTGCTCTCTAAATTCCTCGGTTCATGTTTTATACACTCTCTAAATCCCTCGGTTCATTATACCTGTATTAACCCAGAAACTTTTTTGTATGGCAGCAGTGCAACTAACCGACCGTCCGTAGAATTGTTGGCTTATCATCATTCGTTTTTATGGTCTTCAGATCCCAGTCTTCTAATGACAAGATGCATCACGAGCAGAAGAGGCTGTTCGTTTAGTCAACTTACTATGTAAGCGGTTTATTAGGGAAGCCGGTACACATTTATAGAACGTATCTTTATGTGTTCATAGTAAAATCGCAAAACATTTAAATATGTCGTAATATTTAAAAGAATTATAATTACACAAATTTCAATTACAAATCTCTTAATATATAAAAATCCAGTGTCATGATACTTATCTATGTTGAAATCAGAAACTACTTAACCGATCTTCATGAAAATTGGTATTTATGTATAACTAGCCTCAGCACACGACTTCACCCGCACGGAATAGTTACTTGGGGTTAACGCTTACACCCAGTGGAAACTCTCATTAGGAATAACCCCGATTTTGAAACATTCTTCCTTAGTGCTCCGCTTCTATTGATCTTGGCGAGATGATATACAGCTATATAACATTGAAAGAATTTTTCAAATCGGTCCAGTAGTTCCTGAGATTACCCCTACAGCGATACAAACTTACAAACTTTACCCTCTTTATAATATTAGTATACATTTTGGTTCAATTTGAGAGATAGGATTTTTTTTTTCGATTAATGCTCTCCTCAATATTTTTTAAATACAAATTAAATGCCTGTCAATGTTGATTATTGTTATCAATTGTAAGTTTCGTCAGTATCGAACAGATGGCGCTTTAAATTAGTTCGTTGACAGAGAACTATAGCACCAACTGTTATAAGATATCTAGATGGGTCCCATGTATTAATTTTGAAAATAGTTTTTCATAATTTTAATTCAATGTCTAATAGCTGAGCCACAGCAACACGTCTGTTTATTATCATAGTTCAAGGTCAGGTTTATTGATGATAATTCTACATGATGATTTTGCACCTTTTTTTTTATTGTTTTGTTGTAATTTTTTTACAGGTGCCATACATAAAAGATGCTTTGGAGGATTTGAAAGCGGCAAAGCTGAGTGATAGCAAACCACTTATGCAACCCATACCAAGGATTTATCAAAAAGTATGAATCTTTTTATATCTTCATACACAAAATCACGATTTTTTCTGAATGTTTTTTCGTTTTCGAACGAGACTTATATTTTAAATCAAAAAATATAGACAACATATTTTTTTTTTAATATTTTTATAAGAAACTGCAATATTCAAAAAAGCTTGATATATGTTTATAACCATTCATTTTATAATTAATTTGAATGATAATAAATAATAGACATGAATTTATAAATACATGTGTTGTTATGATGCATATTGGTCTATTTAACACGTTGCAGGTCAAACAACATTGAAATGTTTAAAACGATGACCCAACACTAATAAAAATCATTTTTTTTCTGAACTTTTTACATCGTTTACAACTTTTAATTATACTATTGATATTTTAAATATATCAAATGATAACGACCTTACGATTTTAGGTCGATACAAGATACACTAAACTGAATGTGAGCAACGGAGAATTAGAGAACAGTAATAAGACAGGACTGCCTGGGTTGGAGGCTACAGTACCTAATTCGTACTGTAATCCTATGCTCCAGGTAACACAAAAACTTATACACAGGGTTATTTGTAATTCGACGTATTCCCCTTAGCAGGTGATAGGAGTGACCATTTGTGATAATTTTAACCCATATGCGTTATGCAAAAGTGAAACATTTTTGAGTTATCTTGGTTTTTAGCTTTTTTCAAAATAAAGTCAAAAACACATCACCAGAAATCTATAAAAAAGGATCAATTTGTCTCATTTTTTCTTCTGATTTAGAAAAACGATTAAACACCTGTTATTCATCAATATTAAAACAACAATTCTCAGTTCAAATTTATAAACGCGAGACGGAAGATGATATTACTTCAAAATTATTTTGTGATATTTTTCCACAAAATGCCTTAAAAAACGTTATGAAACTTGGTTTGCAGATAATTTTAAAAGCAACCGTTTTTTAACTCTCCAGCAATGAAATACATCTAGGAACTTATTTCAAAGAAACTGATAAAAAAAGGTGTACAAAGGAATCAGGCGGAAATTCGTAATCGAACTAAACTGAAAAATAAAATTAATTAGAAACAGTATCCAATGTAAATAAAAAATATATAAAAATATAATTAAACATTAGTATTGTGCGCGCGCATCACTCAAAAACTACTTAGACACTTGGTCCTTACCTAATACAAAAATATCGCGATATATTCTACTAACACAAAGTCATTAAAGTTTCAAGAATGTATGTTTTTTAGAATCGCTCTGTACTAAATGATATGTTTTTCGCCATGAAGAAGTGGAGTAAGCGGTTTCCTGTACATACGCGGGAGAGAAGAAATAAACGAATAACATTATTTAGAATGTAATTTTTTCGTGCGAAGTATATTTTGCTGTACATTATTTTATGTTTTTACCTTTGATTTACCTGATTTGGTTTTGATTTACCTTAAGATAAAAACTAACACAGAAAAACTTCTGAGTATCGGCTATTTTATGTATAAAATGATTGAGGTCTGCTGTTGTCAGTTGTTTACCTTTGTATTCTAGCTATATTTTTTCATTGCCTGAAAACAGAGTTAAAAAAGTTTTCTATGAATAAAATCTAGCTAGATCAATTTATTGTCCCCCAAACTATCTATATACTAAGTTTCACGGAAATAGATGACGCCGTTTGCGAGATCCTGAATATATACAAAATAGAAATATACAAGAATTGCTAGTTTAAAGGTATTAGATAGATTTAAAATTATATGAGATAGTGTGAACCAAAAAGATACGTGTAAGAGAACTCTCTTAATATTTAACCTTATTTTCTTTTTCGTTATTGAGTCAATACATTTATAGAAAAAATGTTTACTAACTGTATTTATTAATTATTCAAAATAATGTTAAAAAAATATATTTTTTAATCAATTTTATATAATGAAAACAAAGGGATTTTTTTATTTTAGTCGTACGTTTTTAGGTTCTATATTACACGCCTCCCGTCAAAGCAACGCTTTTGGCGCACAGTTGCGCTAAAGAGTTTTGCCTCAGCTGTGAATTAGGTGAGTAACGTATGTTTTATAAATATAATAAAGTAAGGAAATCTGTGTTAGTTATTATTTGATATAATTTATTGGTAGAATTCATATTCTACTTTAAGTTTCCATAATTTCACAGCATAGGTTGATTATGTTTAATTTTCATAGTCTTTGCATACACACATGTAAATTTAAGTATGTGTCTGTAATGTGTTAGGTATTTTTGCTTTCACTAAATTATGTCTTCTACACACAAAGTTAATTTGAACATTAAAAATATTTATTAATACCAAAAACTATTTCAATTATGAGATAAAATATCCACAACTTGTCTGAAAATTTGATTATAGTTAGTAATTACAGTATTATTTTTGAACCGTAATGAATACGCATAGAAACGAAATTGCCGGAAAAATAATAAGTATTACAAAACTATAATTACTTTCAGAAAACAAATGTGGTACGAATTTTAAATTTTAAGAGAACAACATTCACATACTTATAACAATACATACAATGTAGTAAAAAGATGAAAGTAACAAGGCATGCAAAGTTGTAACCAATAATAGAGTATTATCTTTCGAACCATAATAAAATATATGTAAGTTAAAATGAAATTGTTGAAAACGCAGAACTTATTTGTAAACTATAAATATGTAGAAAAACGTAACATGATATATATTAAAGCCTAGTGACGCTGTAAAAGCTGGTCAGGCTAACAGCGTATAGTCAGTTATATATGCTTTAGGGTATTTTTTAAAGAAAAAAAAACATACATATATCAATCGAGGATGTGGTAAAGACTGAAGAAAGTGTGTATAGTAAAAAAAGTAATAGGGCATGCAAAGTTACATCCTATAATGTCTATTTTTGAACCATAATAAAATATATATGAATCAAAATAAATTTACAATAAAACTAGAATTAATATGTAAACTATACTATAACATAACTATATGACATGACGCTGTAAAGGGCCCGTCAGGTCAACAGCGTATAGTCGAAAAAATAAGAAAATCATATATATTTAAAGGTATTTTTTAAACAAAGAAATTAAACATGCATAAATTGTGTAAGTAAAATGTAGTAAATATAAAAGGAATAAGACGAATATAAATAAGGGGAAGCGGTGAGTGTAACGGCACCGGGAGGAGATGCGAGGTAAAGTGGCGCGAGCGGCGACACGTTGCAGGTTTCCTGTTCAGGACGCTGGACGTGTCCGGCGGAGTCGCGTGTCGCGCCGCCAAGTTCCTGCGCGCCTTCCGCACCGTGCCCGAGGCGGCCGCGCTCGGCCTCATACTGCCCGACCGCACTCTCGACACCAAGCAAGACGTCCTCGCTCTCATACAGGTCCCTTATCATTTCACATCGATAGCCACCTAAATAGTATAGGTCCCTTATCGTTTCACATTAATATCCACCTAAATAATATAGGTCTCTTATCCTTTTACATCGATATCCACCTAAATAATATAGGTCCCTTGTCATCTCATAGCGATATTTATCTAAATAATATAGGTCCCTTGTCGTTTCATACCGATATTTATCTAAATAATATAGGTCCCTTGTCGTTTCATACCGATATTTACCTAAATAATATAGATCTCTTATCCTTCCACATCGATATCTACCTAAATAATATAGGTCCCTTATCCTTTCACATGGATATCCACCTAAATAGTATAGGTCCCTTATCGTTTCACATCAATATCTACCCCAATAATATAGGTCTCTTATCGTTTTACATCAATATCTACCTTAATAATACAGGTGCCATATCATTTCACATCGATATCTACTCAAACAATATAGGTCTCTTAGCGTTTCACATCCATATCTATCCAGATATTATAATTCCCTTATCGTTTTTTTATTATATAACGGCAAAGTAATTGAAATAAAATAAATAAAAATATATAATTAACTATAAGGAAACACAGTGCAAATGAAAGATGGCTTTTGCCTTTTTTTATCGTTAATATATTCTGTATTACCGACAGAGTTGGAACCGTTTCATACTCCATCAAATTCATTACGAAATTCTCGATACTCGTAAGAAAGAGAAGGAACTGGTGCTGCTTGCAAACAATCCACCGAAACCGTCCAAAGTTGTGAACCATGTGAAAAGCAGAAACCCAACACATCTAATGAACGGCCAATATAATAACAAGGAGTACAAGTTCACCGAGTTAGAGTTTTTGGGACCGACGGAGTTCGATTGTCTTGAGGATCAGCAGGAACTATGGAAGACGCGACCTGAAGAAGGTACTATTTACAGTTGACTATATATATGTATATTTAACAGTATGTTCACAGGTCAATTTTCATGGTATACCGTCATTATCATCTTAAACAATTTACCGAAAGGCCTATTCAGCGAATAGACAGTTCACCTAAGCACAATTTACCGAGAAGACAATTCGCTGAAAATTGATTACAATTATTGAGTAATTGATTACAAAAAAAAAAACAAATATACTACGGAGTATTATTACTCATAACATTTTCTTCTAGTATGTTCTTTAGCAAATTTAACAATTAAATAAAAGATCGTAAAATATTTAAATATATTTTAGTATTATTTTCAATTTTCAGCGAATTGTTTTTTCGGTGAACTGTCTATTTGGTGATTTGGCTTTTCGGTAAATTATTCTGGGTGTATTGACATCGACCCAGTTTTCATATTAAAAAAAAACCTTCACTGCAGAATTATTATGAAGAATACATATCTTATACCTTTAAACGAGCAATTCTTGTATATTTTTATATTTGTATATATTCAGTATCTCGGAAACGGCGTCATCTATTTCCGTGAAACTTATTATGTAAATCGGTCTAGCTAGATTTTATTCGTAGAAAACTTTTTTAACTGAGTTTTCAGGTTATGAAAAGATATAGCTAGAATATAAAGGTAAATTTCGCCGCAGCTGTCAAAACAAAAATAGCTCATATGGAAATCATTTGCTTCGAAAATCTGTGTAACACCAGTTCGAATCCGAGTGACAACCAGCAGAAGAGATATATTTTTTTAATATATATGTACATATATATACATTTTTGTATAAAAATGTTAATTTTATAAGGCAAACCTATCAGTTTATTTTAATTTAAAAAATGTTTTTTTT